>OVAO01002774.1:0-12179 GCA_900406285.1 Biscutella auriculata | reverse complement strand
ATCAATTACCAACCAATCCCCTTTTCCGACTTCCTCTGTAGAATCTTCTAGGTCTGACAGCGAGGAGATTATCTAGGACGGAAGAGATGAAATANAATCAATTACCAACCAATCCCCTTTTCCGACTTCCTCTGTAGAATCTTCTAGGTCTGATAGCGAGGAGATTATCTAGGACGGAAGAGATGAAATGCGCGGCGGGAGAGGAGAGCTCGAGCTCTACAGAGCTAGCTGAGCTCGACGGAGGACGCGGGGGAGCAGGGAGGAGCGAGAGTGGAGTGCGACTTCTTTTTTTTTGGATTCAATCCAATTGAAATTGAAATTGAATTGATTCAATTCTTCAACCCAATCCAGATTTCAAACCAATCGAACCAACTCAATCATAACTCTCAAAACCAATTCAATTTCTCTTCATGATTTTAGGGGCAAAATCATCCTATCACATTTCATTAATGAAATAAGGGCATATGAGATTAGTAGAACCTATAGGGAAATGTAATACCAAGTTATAAGGGCAATGGAGGAGTTTACTCGGTCACGTCTCGTGAGAGGTGTGCGACTCCAATTATAGTTAGAGCTCCGGAAAAGCTGTTGGGGAACGATGGATCGTTCTCGTATCCTTGGAGAGAAGAAGAAGATCCCAACAAGTCTCGTCTTTTTTAGATTCAGTACTAAAGGGAGACTTTTTTAGGCCAGGCTAGAAAGTCCTAAAGAATGATGGGCCTTCTTCAAAAGCTGTTATAGGCTTAATCAATGGGCCAAGTGAAGGTGTGAAGCTTAGATCAAATGAAGAAAATGGACAAGGGCCAGTCCAATGGAAGGTGTAGATGGACCAGATCCAAGAAGTCCACCGAGTCTCCCAAAAAAAGATGCTAGCGGTTCTTTAGCTCCTCAAAAGCCGCTAAAAGACCTCGAATGAATATCGTTGCTTGGATTTGTCAAGGGGTTAGGGGTCACTTGACAAAGGAACATCTAATGGAGTTATTTAATTGTTTTCGTCCTAAATTTTTATTTTTAGAAGAAATTAAGAACTCTCGGCATTTTCTGCAAGATTTGCAAGTGTTCTTGGGCTATGACCATGTTTTCACCATGGAGTCGCGATGCAAAAGTGGAGGTCTAGCTATATTATATATGAGTGAACCGGATGTTGTTGTATCTTATTCTAGCGATCTTCGGATTGATTTTGAGACTAAAATCGAAGGGCATAAGTCCCTTTTGACTTTTATTTACGGAGATCTGGTAGTCTAATACCGAGAACGTGTACGTGAAAGACTTATAGTATTAGTCTAAACCGA
This sequence comes from Biscutella auriculata, assembly GCA_900406285.1. Classification (NCBI taxonomy): domain Eukaryota; kingdom Viridiplantae; phylum Streptophyta; class Magnoliopsida; order Brassicales; family Brassicaceae; genus Biscutella; species Biscutella auriculata. The sequence goes on along the minus strand of OVAO01002774.1, from coordinate 10,887 downwards.
AATGAGGCATGGTTTATGATTAGTGATTTTAATCAAATTACCGGAAATCATAAAAAGAGAGGTGAGAACCTGTTGGTGGTTTATACCTAGAGAGTTCTTTTATCCCCTTTCGGAACATGTTTGAAAAATTATGGTATGATTGATTTTTCTTTCAAAGGCAATCCCTTATCATGGGTTGGCCGAATAAGAGATGGAAAGGTGAAATGCCGTCTAGATAGATCAATAGGTAATGAAGATTGGCACCATATCTTTTTCCACACGAAGGTGAAGTATCTAAAATTATGGGGTTCAGACCATAGACCTATTATGGCCACAATCCAAAAATTACCCACAAGAAGAAGGAAAAACTTCATGTTTGACAAAAGATGGATAACAAACATGGATTCTAAGAAGTAATAAGTCTGGGATGGGACAATACATGAGATTATTATAATGAAGGGTTCCGTCATAAAGTGGCATCATGTAGGAGATATATCTCCAGTTGGAAGAAATCAAATTTTACAAACGCAACGATACATATAGAAGACTTGAAGATAAAATCAGATAAGGCGATGGAAGATGATTACTCTACATTAGAAGAGATTTCGAATCTAAGGAGGAGCCTTAACACAACATGTAACAAGGAAGAAGCCTTCTGGAAACAGAAGATTAAGGTCTTTTGGCTAAAAAAGGGAGACCATAATAAAAAATTCTTCCATGCAACCACCAAATAAAGGCCATCGAAACATTGGATTACAAGCCTTAAAGATAAAGATGGAAGATGGGAGAAAAGTGTAAAAGATATTGAAGGTGTGAGCTACAAAATATTTCAAAGATTTATTTACGAACTCGAATCCCTCTAGGGTTGATGCTTCTCTCCGGTTTATAACCACAAAATTTCCTGACGAGTCAAACCATATCCTTACTCGTTTCCCTCAGAGGAGGAGGTAAAAGTTGCTTTATTTGATATTAATCTCTACAAGACCCCAAAGCCAGATGGAATGACTAGTCCATTCTACATGATTTTTTGGCAGACTACACGCGTAGATGTCACAAAGCTAGTTAGGGACTTCTTCACATCCGACCAGTTCGACCCACAGTTGAGTTCTACTAATATATGTATTATTCCCAAAACAAGGAATACCAAGATAGATGACATAATTTAAACCATTTCATCTTTGCAATGTAAGGTATACGATTATATCTAAGCTCCTTTGTAGGAGAATGAAGGCCGTACTCCCGAATATCATTTTGGAGACCCAATCGGCCTTGATGATTAAGAGATTGATTACAGACAATATTCTTCTTGCCTAGAAGAATTTCCATGCCTTACCAACAAATCTTATGTGTAAAGAAAATTAATGGCGATTAAGACGGGTATGAGCAAGGCTTACGATAATGCACAGTGGTGCTTCCTAGAGAAATTAATGCTAAAGCTAGGATTCTCAGAAAATGGGTAAAACTTATAATGTTTTGCGTTTCATCGGTGTCTTATAGAGTATTAGTACACGGAGAGGCTAAAGGCTACATTAGACCAACTATGGGTATCCGCCAAGGGGGTCCCTTATCTAAATTCCTGCTCATTTTATGTATAGAGAGGTTGATCTCCATCCTTTAGAGAGAAGAAAAGGAGAAGAGGATTATGATAAACATAAATTTTGCGTTTCTTATGGTGGTTTATCAATGAAGTATATGGAAGATGGGTGATCGAGGTTGTCGAACCAACTCAGGGGTAATTAACTCACAAATCCTATTCTAGATTTTACTAAGTCTAGGCAACAAAAAAGGGTTTGTTTGTCACTAAAAACTCATAAGCAATTAAATAAAACAAAGCAATAAACTGAAATGAAAGCAAAAACACTAAACTGAAAATGATAAAAATCAGAATTTAAAAGCGACTTATGGATAAGGGGAATGATAATTGATATGAGTTTTCGTGCTAGAATGGTTTACTAACTACCCATGACTTATTCTATGTCTAGGAATCTCTAAACTAGACTAGCTCGCTCTCACACAACTAGACCCTTTTCTAATCCTACCATTACCCAAATCTCTTGGTAATGAAGCATTACTAGAAAGCATTATAAACAATTCCATACAACAATCAATCGATAACTTAAACAATCTCTTGGAAAGAATCAACTAACAACCTATTCACTTAATTCGGGAATCCTATCAAGAACCTCTCGGGTGATAAGTTTCCTATAAATCTAGATTTGGTTAGCTACTCCTAATCTAGCATTAAGCACATGAACAAGTCGAGAATATCATTTCTACTATAGATATAAACCATTTCTAGCAATATAAAACCTATCAATCTAATCCCTAATCCATAAACCTATAAAAGACTACTCACAACTCATTTCTAGAACACTTTGACAGTTTCTAGACATGGCTTGTGATAGCAAACAAGAATAAAAACAAGAAACTAAAGCAAGAACAACAATAAAAAAAAGAACAATCATATAAAATAACTTTGCATAAATTAAAAGTACCAAAAGTATCTCACACAAATGAGATCTAAACTTCAAAATCTAAGAAAAACTTAGAGAAAAAACGTTCTTAGGGTTTTTGGGGTTGGTTCTTTATATATGAGACCAAGAATCGAGCTAAAAATGGAAAGTAGATTTCGGGAGGCGAAGCCTCNCCCTCCGCCGGTCAGTGCAGATCGGCGGGCCTGACCGGCGTGCCTTGTCTAGGGCCGCTTCTCGGGCTGCGCCGGTCAGTGCAGACCGGTGCACTTGGTCGGCGCTTCTCCTCTAGGGCTCCCTGCTCGGTCTTCGCCGGTCAAGGCTTCACCGGCGGGCCTGACCGGCGGTCCTCCTCCAGGTTCCCCTGGTCGACGTCCACCGGTGTGGCTTGACCGGCGTGGTCTTGACCGGCGACNCGCCGGTCAAGGCTTCACCGGCGGGCCTGACCGGCGGTCCTCCTCCAAGTTCCCCTGGTCGACGTCCACCGGTGTGGCTTGACCGGCGTGGTCTTGACCGGCGGCCTTGGAAGAATCCTGACTTAGTCGCTTTTGGTCGTTTTTGCTTCGTAATTGCTTGGTTCCTCTCCTTTGCTTCCTCTGCACCTGAAATGATGAAAAGCATGCAAATGCAACCCAGAGACTCTAAAATGCATCCTAAACTAAAGAAAAACGAGTGAAAATCGAGGGTTAAAATCGTTTAAATCCACACCGATCAGATTACATGACCAAAAATAACCTAAGCTAGTCCTCCTCTCTCACATCTCCTTTTCGTGGATGATAGCCTGTTTTTCTGTAGAGCCAATCCCCTACAATGCACAAAATTAATCAAGATTATTCAGTCATATGGTTTGGCATCGAGACAATGTTTCAACAAAGCTAAATCTTCTATCCAGTTTGGCTCAAAGGTAGATCGAGATACAAGGAAGACGATAAAGACCTTGAGTAGGATCTCCAATGAAGGAGGTATAAGACTTTATCTAGGTATTCCAGAACATATTAATGGATACAAAAGGAAAGTCTTCGCTTATATCCAAGACATGCTCAATTGTAGAGTAAGTTCATGGTCTGCTCGATTTCTTTTTGAGGGAGGGGAAAAGGTTTTAATCAAATACCTAGCACAATGATATGTTGTGTTTTTGATCGTTTTTAGGATATGTTTTCATTCGTTTTTTTCGGGTTTAGCTTGCATTTAGAGTCTTTTAGGTCCGTTTGCACTGCATAATCATGTTTCAGGTGTGGAGCGGAGCATTAAAAAAAATCGGGTGCAAAACACGTTAATCTGACGGCAATTGAAATCGAGACACAATCCCGGTCAAGAAAGTCCCGACCAACAACCCAAACCGGGACTGTCTCTAAAATCCAACCAGAGCCATGTGTCGCGGTGAAGGTCCTGGTCTGCACAGCTCGTGACATATCATACAGCCCATATTTGAGCAACCATCCCGGTCAAAGCATCCCGGTCTCCCAAACCGGGATAATATGTTAATCTTACGGCAATCCACACCGATCAATATTGTCATTTCTCTTAAAGAGAACCCTAACTCGCCTCTTTTGCCTCTCTACTCTATAAATACTTTAGTTTTCAGCTCTTTTAGAGAGCTTGGATTATTTTAGATCATTAGGTTTAGTTTAGGGTTCTTGAGTGGAGACAATAGAGGTCAAATCTCTTTTCTTAGTGTGCTCGAGTCCCTTAAAATCTACCGAGTTGTTTTTTACCTTTTGCCAAGCTATAAAACATTTCTTTGCTTCATCATGCTATTTTATATTGTTTCTTTAATACCTTGCTACTGCTTGTGACCCTCGTGTGTGCCTAAACCTTTGATCCTCTTAGCTTCATCGATATCCTTGAGGCTTACTTCTGCGAGTTCCCTTTGATTCCTTGTTGCTTTTGCTTGTTGTTTCTTCTTTGCTTCGTGTTTTCTATAAAGAAATTCAAGTTAGGGTTTAAACTTGTTCTTAAGGTTCTGACTGTGAGTAGATTTGAGTAGTTAAGCCAAGCTTCTCTTCGGTTCACTTGTACTCACGGCTTGCCTAGAACATTAGAAACTTGTCCCTAAAATCCAACCAGAGCCATGTTTTATGACAAGTTACTTGTACTATCGTAAGCTACCATGACGATTTCTTAAACGTTCTCACAGCGCCGTCATAGTAGGTCTGACACTTTTTATAGTGGTTTTTTGTCTGCTATTATAAATGTTTTTACAATAGCATGTTTTTCTCTGCAATTGTTTTATTTTTATAATAGCGTCATATAGTTGTTATTAAATTATGAATAACAATAACATTGATATTTCATTTCTATAGCATTTCATTTGTATTATAATTGTGTTAGACCTATAACGGTTTGTTATACAAAATAGCAAATGTTTTGTGTCATTACTTTCTTATAATTACCCAAAAATTAATAATAAAAATAATTTGAAATTTATTGTTTTTGTAACTATTATTTATTCCTAGAATATTTTTAACGACAATATTAAAAAAAACCAATGCATTATATAAAAATCATAATATGTTCCATGTTTACAAAAGTAGTACAAAAGCCAATACATTAGCTACACTTTCACTCTATAACCAATAACCCTTCACAATCATCCCTAACATATATACTACCATCATCATCAACATCAATAGAATTATCATCTACTTCTTGGATAAGTAATGGTGCACGACCTAAATCCTCATCTGTTTCTAATTCATGATAACCTCTAAGTGGTGCTCTCATAACAACACACCAATTTGAAGTATCAGCTTCCCTAGAGTAGAAAACCTGTTTCGCTTGTGTAGGCATACTGAATGGATCATTCAAATATGCAGCTTAGTTCATATGGAGGTTCACAAGAGTGAAACCATCTTCTTCCTCCACACAATTCCCTTTGTTGGCCCAAATACATCTAAATAATGGTACCTTGAACATGTGGTAGTCTAAAAGTAAAATCTCCTTTATTACTCCATAAAATATAATCATATCAATCACTTTTCTTGTATCTCTAGCACTCGATCTACACATGCTAAATGCTTCATAAGTTAGTTCACTGTTTTTTGTCTTTCGCTTAACCGGATATGTATGAAATCTGATACCATTATAGATGAATCCTCTATGTGCTAAAGCAACACATCTTGGTCAAATCGCTAACCACTTTATCTCCTTAGAATAAGCTTCTGTTGAGTCTGAATGAATCTTTTGCAGGAAAATCAAGAGAATGAAACGATCAAACAATTGACCAGAACAATACATAATCTAACTATCAAATAATACACTAAGACTCAAACACTAAATATCGTCAANGAATGAATCTTTTGCAGGAAAATCAAGAGAATGAAACGATCAAACAATTGACCAGAACTTTGCATCAAGATAGCCAATATAGCCTCTNCGTCAAGACAATCAAGACAGTTCAATATATAAGAGACTAAAAAACACTAACAATCATCAGTACTAGGACAATACAATATCATGAAAAAGACAGCTTAATATCATGAAATAAGATAAACAGACAATCAAGACAGTTCAATATCATCAAACAATTGACCAATATAGTTCAATATCATGAACAAAGACAATCATACAATTCATCAATCGACCAAAACAATCAGACTAAAGAGCATACCACAATAACCGAAACACTATTTGCAATATACCACAATAACCATCAGGGCCTCTGAAGTTTGATAACCTTTTGCAGAAAATCGTCTTGTCTAACTTAGATAACAAATAGGCTGCTGGAGGTAAGTATGTTTTCTTTCCCCTTACCTCTGTGTGCAAGTGATTTCTGATTCCCATATCTTCTAAGTCTTTTCTCGCTTTTATACCATCTTTTAACTCAGAACTTTGCATCAAGATAGCCAATATAGCCTCTGACACATTCTTTTCGACGTGCATCACTTCAATATTGTGACGAACCGACATATCCTAGCACATGAAACAATAAAATGTTAGGCATATTATACTATAAAAAGTAGAGAACACATAGTTTAATTGATTTACTTTACCTTCCAATAAGGTAGTTCAAAGAATATTGATCTCTTCTTCTACCGCCATAGATCATTTGATACTTCCACCTATTCTTCTTGTACCATCTCATCAACCACCAAATCAATTCTTTTTCTTTTACTTTCTCTCTGTAGAGATTTTCCAAAATCATTCTTAACCTCATTGAGTGTATCGTATATTTCATCACCAGTTTATATCCAATTGGCATTCCCATTCGCAATAATGTTGTCAAACCAAGCCTATTTATATCTGTAAGGATTGTTAGGCGGTATTCTCCTCCTATTCTTCATGTATACATACTTCCGGCTAAACTTCAACCACCTTGAATGTGTATCCTTTCCACATAAATTGCAAGCTTGTTTCCCCTTCACTTTACATCAAGACAATGTCCCTAAGGCTAGATAGTCACCGTTACTCACTACAAGAAAAAACTTCATTGATAGCACGTAAAAAGAACTATTATACATCTTTAATAGCGTTTCCATAAACATTGTGTTTGCCGCAACTATTATAAGTATACCTATATAATAACGTTTTTGTTCCGGTGCTATTATACATTTCATATTATAATAGCGTTTCTTAGAAATGTTATTATATTTTTCTTATCTATAATAGCGTTTCTGGAAAAATGTTATTATAAATTAAATATTAATTTTATATATTAATTATTATTAATTAAATATATTCAATTTTTAAAATTATATATTAATTATTAAATTTTATATATTAAATTTTATTAATTAAATAGATTGATTTATTAAAATTATATATTATTTATTTAAATTATACAAAAACACAAAATACAAAAGAAAATACAAAAAATATAAAAGAAAAATCCAAAAGAGTTTTCATCTTCTCGTCTTCCTTGAGCAGATTCCGTTGCCGCCGCTGTCTTCAGCGGAGCAGAGGAGTCTCACCGTCAGGTGGTCTCGCCCGCCTTGCTTCTTCTCATGCGAGCCCATATCCCATCGCCAAAGCCGGATCTTGCCTACTTCGACAACGCCGAATCTCTGTCAACCTCTGTGAAACCACACCTCCTCCATCGCCAACTAGCTTTGCCTCGGGCTTCATTGAAGGAGAGGGACACCAGAGGAGAAGAAAACGGCAGCAGCGACATCAGATTAGCTCGCCTTGCCACACTAGATTCGCTCGACTTGCACTTGATTTGCTCGTCGTCGCTTGCCGACCTTCTCCTCTCTTCACGTCGTTATCCTCGTCACGCCGTTGTCCTCGTCACGTTGTTTTCCTCGTCATGCCGGATTCACGCTCGTCACGCCAGATTCACGCTCGTCACGCCGGACTCACGCCGTTGAGAGAAAGAGATAACAAGAGAAAGAGAGTGAAGTCGTAAGAGAGAAAGAAAGAGAAGAGAAAAAAACTTTTGTTCTCAACCATTGATCTGTTTTAATCAATGGTCAAAAATAAGGAAGGGTGATCCTTGTCTTTATGTATTGACCAATCATATTTTAAATAACAGTTAAATATCTTATCCGTTGGATCTGTTTTGATCAATGGTCAAGAATCAAGAAGAGTGATCCTTGTATTTATGAATTGGCCAACCAGAAATTAAACAACAATTAATGGTGATTTCTTTTTCTTTTTTTCCTAATTAAAGGTGAATATGTTTTAATTTCAATTTGGTTTATGTTTATATTTCGATTTCCAATTTGTTTTTATTTAAATATTACTTTTTCTTTGTTAATAGTTTCATTTTTTTGTTTTTAATTTATTTTGATATATAGTTATTAATTTAGAGTTTAGGGTTTCGAGTTTTATCCAACCGGTTAGAGTTTTAGAGTTTATGATTTAGAATATATGATATATGATTTATTTTTAGAGTTTAAAGTTTTGAGTTATGGGTCAAAGTTTTAAAGTTTAGAGTTTATAGATTTAATGTTAAAGGGTTAGAATTTTAAATTTTTGAGTTTAGGGTTTAGGGTTTTTGGATAAAAGTAATGTTTAGGGTCTAGAGTATACCAAATATAGTTTTTATTTTTGTGAAATGAGAATGTTGAAATAAGCTAAAACTATAATTTCTAAAACACAATTAATTTACATAATTAATTTAAAAAATAAATATTTAAGAATGTTCATATTTTAACCAATAAGAAATTTTAACCAATTAGTTTAAAAAAATAAATATTTAAGAATGTTCGTATATAAATAGGGTTTAGAGTTTATGGATAAAAATAGGGTTTAAGATATAGAGTATATACCGAATATAGTTTTTATTTGTGTGAAATTTAAATGCTGAAATAAGGTCAAACTATAATTCTCAAAACATAAGTATGAAGTANGGATAAAAATAGGGTTTAAGATATAGAGTATATACCGAATATAGTTTTTATTTGTGTGGAATTAAAATGCTGAAATAAGGTCAAACTATAATTCTCAAAACATAAGTATGAAGTATAACTCCTTACACACCATCTAACCAAGTATGAAGTGTAACTCCTTACACACCATCTAACCCCTCAACCCTAAACACAAGTATGATTTCATTTTCTATTATAATCTGCATTTTTGTTTTGTTCTCAAACACCATTTTGTTGTTGCAAACCTCTAACCCCATCTAACCTCTAAACCCTATCAAACCTCCTAACCGCATCTAACTCCTAAACCCCATTTAAGATTTTAACATATAATAGCATTATAATAATGATATCATATCGTTCAATTCCCTAGGGTGGGAACTTAATTCAGCAACATAAAATTTTAAATTATTTTCACTTGGTATGATGGAATCAAGATCCCACCATATGGTATTTAACGATACGATAGCGTTGATATAATGCTATCGTATGTCAAAATCTTAAATACTTATTTGTTAAATTAATTATGTAAATATTTAAAAGTTGATTATATTACTCTATATGTATTGACATGTAATACTATATATATAGTTTTTATTTTTGTGAAATGAGAGTGTTGAAATAAGTTCAAACCGTAACCCTAAAACACAAGTATGAAGTAAAACCCTTTAACACAACATCTAACCCCTAAACCCTATATAATCCATAAAATCCAATAGAGGGAATTGAAAACATTTCGTGAAATATTTTGGTAAGTGTTGTTCTTGAAAAATAACGTGAATTTTTTTGTCAAGTGTTGGAAAACTTTAACACAAGGTGTTTTTCGTACTATTATATATTACCGAAAATCTACAAACATCTACAATCGTAGTTCTTAAATACGTGCTGTCGTGTAGTGCTATAATAATGTTTCGATTTAATTTTTTAGTTTGGTGAACTTAATTAACAATCTAATTGAATAAATTTGATGATATAAGGGGTAATTGGCAAATGCTAGTTGGATTAAACACAATTTCAGTTCATTTTTAGTGAAATTATAGAATAGCATGTTTTTATGCTATAACCGACGATTAAAAAGTCTGGAAACTGTCTACGATAGCATTTAGGCATTTTGTGCTATGGTGGAGTGCTATCAATGAAGGCTTTTTTTGTAGTGACTCCAAAGCAGTAAGGCCTTAAGTGTGAAAGTCTCCTTTGCAAATGAGTCATATACTTCAATACACTCAGCCCACAAATCTTGTAAATCGTCTATCAGTGGTGCTAAGTAGACATCTATGGTAGTATTAGGAGCGGTTGGACCAATGATCAATAAAGTCAACATAATGTTCTCAGCTTTCGTACACATTGTTGTAGTTCACTAACAACATTGGCCACATGCTTTAATTGGTGTTTTGAATGGAGAAATGATTCATACCATAAGTGGAAATTCCAAGTCTAAGGTTCCTTGGTTATGCAGCAAACTTTGGCCATTTATCATTCACTTGTGCCCAAGATATAGAATCAACAGGATGTGGCATGGTATGATCATAAGTTGCATTGGTAAAATGGCAACGCAAGTCTTCAACCATCTTTTTAGACCTGAACATCCTCCTAAATCTATTCTTGATTGGAAAATATCTAAGTATATTTGCTGGAATCCCTACTTTAAGCTCATTACTGTGTTTATCCTTCTCCCATCTCGAAACTTTGCATATTGGACAACTATCAAGCTTCTCACACTCCTTTCTATAGAGTATGCAGTCATTCTTGCAAGCATGAATATTGTCATAACCGAAACCAAATATCTACATAAAATTTTTAATTGCATATGTACTCTTTGGAAGAACATTATCCTCATGTACATGGCCGGCCTTGAGTTTTAAAGGGCCACAAGCGAAAGAAAAAGGGTCGTTTTCACTTTTTTTTTAAAAAAATTTGGTGTTACCGAAAATATATATCTATTAAAACAAAATTGCAAAAAATTTATCAAAAATAACAAATAAGTTTAATATTCTTGAAATATGATTCTTCGTGCATTTCTCCCAGCAAACTCATCCATCAAATTTGTGTAATTAAGTTTTTTAGCCATATCCTTCTCAATTGATAACATTGATAGTCCATTCAGTCTCTCTTGTGACATAGTCGAACGTAGA
>OVAO01002773.1:0-12179 GCA_900406285.1 Biscutella auriculata | reverse complement strand
ATGCATGAGGAAAATGCATGTGTCTTTTTGCTCTCATCACTTTCTCTCTCTAATAATGTTTTTTATATTAAAAAAAAGGAGTATGTTAGTTTTTTATTACGAATATTTGGTGTTTCTATACGAGGTCATAAATAAGTTCGCATGTGCCGCCACTTATAAATAAACTTATAAACATATGAGCCTATAAGAGATTCTTTTAATATTCTTACCAAAAAAAAGAGAGATTGTTTTAATATATTGAAATATTTGTTATATTCCGGATTTGGACTCATAATAAGGTCCGGACACGAATGATCCTAAAATTAATTATAGTATTTGCAGTTAGCTTTTTTTCTTTAATAAATACTTAATTTTATAATTTCTTTTAATTCTAAAATTATGGATATCAAAACTTATCTAATATTATAATTCTCCATTTCGTTTAATTCTGGTTTTTTACTTAGAAAATATATAAATAATTAAAAAATTAAAAAATTAGATAATTTATCAACTGAGTCAGTCTAATCTAATTAAGAATAATACAATTAAAAAAGTGAATCAATAAAAATCTAAATTTTTGTTTTTAATAATTATTTTTTTGTATTTACTTTTATTTATTTTACTAATTTCATATCTATTTTCAAATTATATTATTATAAAAATAGATTATATAGATTATAATCATATTTTCTATTAACAAAAGAAAATAATAATAATTTTATTATTTCATTATCTCTAAAATTTTACGAATATATTCTAATTTTTTAAATCAAATCAAATTATGTTCGGACCTACTAATGATAACTATAGAGTTGCTTGAAAAATCGCCACTGATGAGCTAATCGTCTCTTTCCTTATAATTTTGTTTGAGTTTCTCTTAGTGGTTACCTCGGATGGGTTTATAAGCTCATGCGTTTATTTGTGTAAGGGAATACACAAATCGTATTGAAAAATTTAGAGCATCTTACAAAGATTTTCTATAATTTATAGTTGAAGTTTTTGTTATTTAAAAAAGTATAAAATTTTCAAATATAAATCTCACTTCTTAAAATTTTAAATAAAAAATTTCATCATTTTACTTACATTTTAATCTTTATAATTTTACATCACATTTTTTATTTTTAAATATTTTGGTTTTTATCATTTAAATATTTAAAAAATTATATATCATAAATATTTCGAATTTATTTTATAAATTTAACTTTTAAACATAAAATAAAAAACGATAAGATGATGTAGTATAATATAGTAAATTTAATTTTTACACATACTTTTTATATAAGTTATGAAATAACGTATTATTTTACTTGAAATTTAAAATGTATTTATATACTTCTACTTAAGATTTTATATTTTAGTGTTATTATATTTTATTAATTAATATTTTTGTAATATTTTAATATATATAATACAGTGAATTTTGTAATATTTTATAATTTTAGATATAAAATTGTTTTTATAAATTACGGAATAACATAGTATTTTACTTGAAATTTAAAATTTAATTATTTACTTATACGCCAGATTTTATATTTTAGTGTTATATTTTATTAATTAGTATTTTTGTAATATTTTAATATATGTGATAATAATTTATAAATTTTTATGAATTTAATTTAATTATACAAATGTAAAGATTATGTTTTAAAATAAAAATATTTTTAAAATTTTATTTTTAAAGAAAAACACCTCATCATTTTAAAATATAATTTTTTTTTGAGATGCTTTTAATCAATAAAATTAACTGTTCGTTAATACAAAAAATAGATAGTAAAACGACGATGGAGAGAGAAAGAGGGATGGAGATAGAGAGGTGGGACCAGGTTGGGTAAAAGTAGGGTCCACGTTGGACCCACGTGTCAACTGTAATGTAGGAAGCAAGCACACATCGCTACGATGACCCTCGACCTTAAAAATCTCTATGGACAAGACTTTTGTCATTTTTTGTTTATTTTTATTAATTCCGGTACAAAATAATTGGTATCTTCAGAGAGATTTCAGTTTTGATGGAGATATTTTAAACATGATGCAAAACTTTTCAACTAAACCAATTAAGAACTAAAAGAATTAGTATTTTTATATATTAAAATATAAAATTTAAAGGGTAAAGGTAAAAAGCAATAAAGTTTAGTAATACATATATATTGTTACATATAGCGTTGGACAAAATATTTGTTAGATCCATTCCGATTCGTTATTTGCTTTGATTTGATTCGAAAAATCTGAATATCTGTAAGATTTTGGAGAAAATCAAATAGTAAAATCATAGTATTCGTAAAAAACCGAAACAAATACAAATACTATTTTTAGAAAAACATGATATCCACTTCGATTTCAAGATAGTCATTTATACATATAATCATGTATATATACATTAGTTCTTTGTTTTATTTTATGAATATTAATACTCTAATAGTATTATTGTAATTTATATGACTCATTTCGTGATAATATAATTAAAAATATATGTATAGTTAAATAAATAAAAATAAATACAAAAAATATATTTAAAATGAAAAATTTAAAAATTTGTTGATTCTTTTTGCTAGTTAGGTTATTTTCATTATACTAAACTATATTATATGAGAGATTATATAAATTTTTGTTATTTTTTTGACTTATTTATGTTTTTCAAAAAAAATTATAGAAAAATGAACTGGAACGAAATGGAGCAAACTATTCACAAATACTAGTATAAAATCCGGATATCCTGTAAGCCAAATATCCGTAAATTTTCGAATCAAAACAAATAGTAAAATCAAGTATTCGCTAAAAATGAAGCAAATCACAAATAGTATAAATGTTCGAGATATTCCTAGTTACATATATCGTATTTAATCTACTAATAAAAACTTAATTATCATTAGTAGAAGGTGATGGGAAGATAATGATAAAGACTTTGTGAATGCTGAGAAATATACTACATAGTTAGGGACCAAAATTCAAAGAGAAGATCGTTTTTTTCTCAACCAAGATCTGTTTGAAATATTTTTTGGCAACCAAGATCTGTTTATTGAATATATGTGCAAGTAACATTGCCAAAATGTTTGATTGAACCAAATTAACACAGAAGATCGAAAATATTGTGAAAGGATTTTATATTCATATGATGAATATTCTAGAAATTTTGTGCACAAAAAAAATTAATTATTTTAAGAGATGGAATATAGATAAATTTAAATATTTGAGCTAATTTATATAAGAAATTATGGGTAAAGTTGTATTTTTTAAAAAATTCATATATCAAGTGACACCCTTCAATTACATCTACCTCGGCCATTGCATGTCATCTATTAGGATCATTAATCTATAAAATGTAACTACGTTAACACAAATTATTAAGTTGATTATTATGATTTGAGTAATTATAATCTCCAAAGTAGAGGATGCCAGTTTATTACGAATTTGAACTTGTAGCATAATGCTCTATACACATTTTTGAAGACATTTAGCCATTAGACAAGGGAAAAATGCATTTTAATTTTGAATTACGATTTTTTAGTTAAAAAATTTAACTTTCAATTAGACTAAATAAATATTATATATTTTATATACTTATTATCTAAATATTAAATTTTCATTGACTAAACCATATAAAGTCAATCGGCAAACGAACGTTAGTCATTTTTAACGATTGATTTTTGTTGAGTCTAAAATGACTTACTCAACGAAATTTTGATATTTAAATGATACTAGTTTAAAAATTTGGAATTTATTTGACTTATCTAAAGTTAAAATTTTTATTTTTCAATATTTCGTAGTTTTACAATGTGAAGTTAATATGCATTTCAAGTAGAAAAATATTGAAAAAATTACAAATAAATTATAGGTATTTATTTTTAAATATATTTATTCTTATATTTTAAACATATTCTTCATTTTATTGAATATAGTGAAATTTTTGTTTAAAAATATTACTCTAAAAACATGACTCATATTCGAGCACGTCATATTACATATGCATTGATTATTGAAAAAAAATTTTATTGCAAAATTTTATTATAGTCCTTTCGATTATGAAAAGTATATTTTTTGTCATTCACTTGGTTTTGTAGTTAATGTAGAAATTTCCAAACAAAATTTCACTTTATTTCAAAAGTAGATGATTATTTATTTGTTTCTTAATTTTTTTCATAAACTTAACAAAATAAAAAAACCCATATTAAAATAAAAAGTTTAACAATGATAAAACTTTTATATGCATTAATTAACATTTAAAACGATTCAGTATATAACTTATATATCAATTTATAAGAAGGAATTGTAACTGGGTTTAAGATCCACTACCAAACATACTCAAATATAACGAAATAGTTATAACTTTTGTGTAACCACATTTACAACTATAAGATAAAGAACTATAATTCATTTGTAATATTTTGAAATAATATTTAATGGTTGAATGCATATTAACTTAACATTGTAAAACTATTATATGTAAAAAAAGTTCCAACTTTAAATAAGTTAAATAAATACTAAATTTTTAAATTAGTGTTACTTAAATATCGAATTTTCGTTGATTAAGTTATTTTAGAATTAACAAAAATCAATCGTTAAAAATGACTGATATTTATTGACGGTTGACTTTATTGAAGCTAAAATAACTTAATAAATAAAACTTTGGTATTTAAATGATAAGTATATGTAAATATAAAATTCAACTTTTTTTGACTAAAAAACCATAATTAGGATTAAAATGACATATTTCCCCATTTGACAATGATAAGTTTGGTGTTAATTTCATATTCAGGATTAAAGTGGCTTTTTATTCGTTGACAAATTGTGGCCTTTTTATTATACTAACCAAATAAATATAAAATTATGATTAGTAAAATTGAAAGAAAAGGGCAATGATCACAAAAGCAAGGAAATAAAATGTTAGTAACAGTCTATTTAAATTATCTTAAGAATAATAATTATTAAAACTGTATCCGTGTAAAAGCATGTGTTAATGTTTATTTGTAATTAATATTAATAATTTATATTTTAGAATTTAGATTATAAAAAGTAATGGTATATAATTCTGAGTTATACATAATTTTTTTTTTGATTTTAAATATTATTTAGGGAATTAAGTAATATCCAATTTGTTAAAATATTGTTATGATTGATATTAGTTTTTAGATTTTAAATTGTGTTTGTTTTAATGTAGGTAAATTAGTAAACAAAGAATGATAAAATTTCAAGACAATACTGAAATTATTATATTAAGTAATTTATATATTGACATTAAATCAAAACTTAAATACTTAAAAAAAAATTACTATGCATTTATCGCATGCAATATGTTTAATTTAGGTATATTTTAACCTATCATTAAAAATTATAATCAAAATACATGTTGAATTTTTAATTTTTAATTTAGGCAAACGTTAACCTGTGATTAGTATGTGTAATTTTTATTGATATTTTTTATTTAAAATAAATATATTTGATGAATTTTATAATGCAATAATTGTATGATTTAGTATATAAATATTAGGGTAATATGATTAATTTAGGCATACTTAAATCTATGATTAAAAAATAAAAATAAAAATCTATGCTTAATTTTAATTTTTAATTTAGACATATTTAACCTATGATTACGTGTTTATATTTTAAAGATATTTTTAACTCTAGAAATCTACATTTAAATAGTAAAAGTTATTTACAAAATTAAAAATTTGAAATGGGGTTTACTTGATTTTTTATTACTAAAATTATTTAAATATAATTTTTAAAAATTTAAATTTATGTGCTTATAGATATTTATTGTAATGGAATATTATTTATTCTTTATACTGAATTATTAAATGTAGATTTTTTGAATATTCTGTTGTAACAATATTGGTTACTATAAAATTAAATTTAAATTGGTTAAACATATATATAATTTAATTTGTCTGATCATTAAATGAAGTAGTTCATTATGACTTTTTGTGGTAGATAAACTATACTTTAATATAATACTAGATATACACCGGCATATGCGGAATTATTTTTTATATTAAAAATTATTTCAATTTAGATGTGAAAATCTATTATTATAACAAAATATTTAATTTCAAATTATCTCTATATAAGTAAAATTTTAATATTTTGTAATAATTATTTCAAAAAATCATTGATAAAAAATAATGGTGTAAATAAAATTTATCATGTGATTATTTTGAAATATAACCAAGAATATTATTTTAGAGGTATTTATTCCTTTTAATTATTAAATTCTAAAAAATTAAGTTTATATTATCATAATCAAACAATATTTTTGTATCAAAATATTTATCTAGTCATTAAATGAAATAGTTCACTATGATTTTTTATGGTAGATTTATTCTGTTTTAATAAAATAGATATAATAGGTTAGGAAAAAATGAGTAGTTTAACTTGTGTTTCTAAATGGGAAAAATGATGATTTAACCTCCAACTTGAGTTTTTTGGCTATTTTAATTTCCAACTAACAAAGAAGCCATTTTAATCTTACATTTTGTTACTACGACTCAATAATTTGAAAACTATAGTTGACCTAGCCATATTTAACTCGCGTTTAGTCAACCATTAAGCAGTGTTAATTCTCTGTTAATAGTCTAAACGGTCGTGTTTAATGAATAGAAATATATCCCTAATTTCCCTTAATTTAAAACACTCGAAATCCCTAAATCGACAAAGACAAACATTTTCAACTAAGCTAAATCGAGAGAGCTCGAGTGTAAGAAGCGATTAGGTCAAAGCAATGGCTAGGATGAAACTGATGGCAAGGCGATCATGTCAGAGTAGTGTGGAGAGTTCGAGCAATGTAGATGAAGCTGCAAACATCGATCTGATTACTGTTGCAGTTCAGAGAGAGAATGTTGAAGAAGTGCATGTCGAAGAAGTGCAAGGAGAGAATGTCGAAGGAGGAGAGGAAGTGGTTGTGCGACCTTTGTAGAGATATCAATGAAGGGGATATTGGGTTAGGTGTAGATAAAGAAGATTGTGGGGATTTAGGAGTTAACTTCAGAAATATCTCTAGAGAGGAGGAGAATCTTACCGATGATGACAATGGTGATGACATTTGGAACGACGAAAACAACCCGGATCCGTTGTCATCAGACGATGATGAAGAAGAGGCTGAGTGTAGGGAGGAACTTGCAAATACGCTAGATAACGAGGAGTATCTAGCACTGAGGAAGACATTTGATTGTGCATTTGATTTCAAGGTCGCTTTGTTGAGGTACTCTCTTAAAACATGGTATGATATTAAGCTCTACAAGTCCTCAGCTAAGCAACTCGGTGCAAAATTTTTGAATGTTCTTTCTTCGGAATGTCCATGGAGAATCTACAGTTCGTACGAGAAGAGGAAACATAAGCTTCAAGTGAAGATTTACATTAACGAACATAGTTGTATTAGGTCTAGGTATTCGAGAATGATCAAGAGATCAAGCATTGTGTTGTTGTTTGAAGAGAGCTTAAGACTGAATCTGAAACTTACAAAGTGAGATTAGATGGGAGTACAATATGACTGTGACAGAAGAGCAATGTTCCAAAGTGAAGTCAAAGTTGTCAAGAGAAAGAAAAGCAAGCCACAAAACTCACTTTGCTCGTGTATGAGATTACCAAAGGGAATCCACGAAACTCACTTCAACCATAGAGATCGAGACGATTCCTGGGCCAACTCCGCAAAGAAAATAGAGGTTTGATAGATTATACATTAGTTTCACATCACAAAGGGAATCCTGGATAGAGTCATGTAGACCAATCATAGGCTTAGATGGAGCATTTCTTAAGTGGGACATTATAAGGGACATTTGCTAGCTTCAATTGGAAGAGATGAAGACAATAGAATAGTACCAATTGCTTGAGCTGTTGTTGAAGTCGAGAACATCATCAATTGAGAATGGTTTGTGAAACTTCTAAAAGATAACTTAAAACTCGTTGATGGAACAAACTTCACAATCATTTCAGACCAACAAAAGGTAAAGGTATCATTAATGCTTTCAAGATTATTGTTTTCATAACTAGGTTTAACATTGTTTTTAAATGTAGTCCGGTCTCGTTAGTGCTTTCAAGAATGAGCTCATTGAAGCTGAACATAGAATGTGTTGAAGACACATTTAGGAAAATTGGAAGAGGGACAATATAGATCCACAGTTTGAGCGTCTCTTTTGGGCCATTGCAAAAAGCTATACTCAAGGGGACTATCACGATGCTTTGCAAACATTGAGGACTTACAACACATGTGCGTATGACACTCTCATGCTCCAAAACCCGCCCACATGGTCTAGACATTCTTTAGAATATGATTGTTTTGCAATGACAACTTGAACAATCTTAGTGAGTCGTTCAACAAAACCATTAGAGAGTCACAAAAGTAACCTATCCTAGAGATGTTAGAGGACATTAGGAGGCAATGTATGGTTCGTAATGCTAAGGTCGAAGAAGACATTCACCAAGAGAGCACATACTGAGATTGAACTGACTAAGGAAAAGTCTAAGGAATGTGTACGTTATATGGCTTGTAGAAACTTGCATGAAGTGGTACATCATGATGTTGCTTATCGTGTAGACACGGATAAGAGAACTTGTGGGTGTATAAAATGGCAGTTGACTGGAATCCCATGTATCCATGCTTCACAGGTTATTATAGCCTTGAAATGTCGGTTTGATGATTACATTTCTGAGTATTTCACAACTAGGCAGTGGCAAATTACTTATTATTGGAAAATCAGACTTGATCAAGGTATGAAGTTATGGTCTAGGCTTCATATAATTTGAGTTTTACCACCACCGTTTATACCAAAGAACCGTGGTAGACCAAGTAACCATGATAGACGAAAGGGTGTTAATGAATCCACTAATTCCTCTAACAAAACTATGTTGACAGAGGAGATACGTGTGATGACTTGCTCTAATTGTCGAGAGAATGGTCACAATAAAAAGACATGTTCTAATCAAAGAATGGAGAACGAACCAAAGAGACCTAGAAGACGACCAAGGAAGTATGCTTTGGTAAGTAACTCAACTTTAATTACCTATTGTAAGTGACTCAACTTTAACTTACTTCTTACTCTTGTTTTGAAGGAACTACTACCATCCCAAGGAGCATCCCAAGGACCTCACAGACCATCCCAAGGAACATCTCAAGTGTGATGTGTTGAATGTTTGAGAGTGATTAAGTTATGTTTGAGTGTGTTTAAACATGTTTGTGTGTTATGGTGAATTTTTAGTTATGTTTGAGTGTGTTTAAACATGTTTGAGTCTTGTGTTGAATCTTTAGTTATGTTTCAGTGTCTTGAATATTTGGTTATACAATGAATGTTTGAACTTTGAATTCGTTTTTTTTTTCAATCAAATACTTTGTATTACCAAACATCAAAGACTCCAAAGACCTCCATCATTCATTGAAAATGATTACAACAAGAAACAAGTCATATAGCGTCCATCATTCATTCAAAACGATCAAAGACTACTCCATTCTCAATACCCAACATGGAAGATTTTGTATTGCCAATGCCAAGAAAGAACATAAATGCAATGACCAATGCCAAAACAAAGACACAAACGAACAACATCTTAACTAGGTTTTCTGTCTTCTCAAGTTCATTCTTCGTATACTCAACAACTTCAACCTCAAATTTCAGATTGTTCATCTCGGATTTCAGATTCTCAATCTCGGCTTTAACCTTCACAAGCTCTGTTTCAACAAATCTTAGTTTTGGCTATGCATCTTCAACCTCCTCAGAACCAATTCTTCTATCCACTTAAACTAGTGATCCTATTCACAAAGAAATTTGAACTTCACGAACATAACAATGACGAAATTGAAGAACATGACAAAATTGAAGAACAATAAGATGATTATGATCGACTTACATCACTCTTCGATTCACATCGGAAGAACGACCTCCCTGTATTTTATTGGGTTTTTTATGTAAATATTTTAACACCACGGCCACACCCACAAAGAGATGGAAACCCACGTCGAACGTAAATGAATTTCGAGCTCCAACTCTTGGATTTCAAACTCCTTGATGTTGGATGAATTTCACTCTTTTGCAATCTAGGTCTGCGATTTTTTTAAAGCAGAAGAAGGATAATGATAGATTCTTATTCACTAAACCATGTCGTGTAGATAATTAACGAAGAATTAATACTGTTTAATGGTTAACTAAACACGAGTTAAAAACGGATAGGTCAACGATAGTTTATGAATTATTGAATTGTAATAACGAAATATAAAATTAAAATGACTTCTTTGTGAGTCGAAGATTAAAATGACCAAAAACCCAAATTAAAATCGATATTTTCTCGATTCTAAATGTAATTATACGTCACAAAACTTACATAAAATTAGAAATCATATTGCAGATCTTGTCAATTTATTTTGAATCATAACGAAATAGCCCAATAATTATAATTTTTGAAAAGAGGAAATCAATATTCTCATAAACTCTCACATAATGACTACTGATGACAAGTAATCACTAAACTAATCACATTTTTTCGCAACTTTGGTGATCAATATTAATGCAAACACGTTTGCATTTGTACTTATTAATTTTAACATTTAAATTAAATATTTATAAAATTATCTAGAAGATGAAAGGAAGTTTGCATGGGAAGCAATCTTAATTTGAAGTATTATAGTCAAATTTTCATTAATCCTTAATGGTGAGAAGTCATTGACTCTATCTACACTCCTGCTTGTCGGACGTCAAGGGTAAATGATTTTCATATATATATTTTGGCCAACGAACCATTGTCTTTTTGTTCATGTGTTATCGTAAGTTTATTGATCAATCATATTCAAAAGTAATAAAATCGTATTGATGATCTTATATCTGTTTTTTGTTCGTTAGCAAATATTAAGGTTTTATTCCATGTTTTCTGTATAATTTGAAAAGTTGATATAGTAATAAACGAAAAAAACTCATTAACAAATACAGTTTTTATCAATGTGAATAACATTGTTAAGGTTTTGCAGTATGGGATAATGATTAACGCACCATTTCAAGCCAGTCTAGATTCGATTTGATTTACCAGCAATCACTTTGGAAGAATAGTTGTTTGAATGAAGAAGAAATTGGTTTAAAGTAAGAGAAGATCGTAGAAGATTATTCATCAATCGGTTCAAAAAACATAAAATTATATAAATACGAAAAAGTTGCTAGAGAGAGATTTTGAAGTGTTTAGTTTAAGAGGTTCATCTTCGACCTCGTTTGTATTTAATCTACGTGATTCACGAGCTCAACGACCATCGTCGACATAACTCACAATTCGCCAAAAGATTAATACTATAAAATACTGACTAGTTCGACTCCCCTTTGCAGAAACTCTATATCTTCTTTAATTTCTACTTTTCTTTACACACATTTACTTTTTCGTATTTCACAATTACATTTGCATTTTTTGTATTTACTTTCTCGTATTTCACAATTACAATTATATTTTACATTCAACATATGCGAAAACACCGTCAGTTTACACTTTTAACAGTATTTTATGTTATTTACATTTAAACTCTTTATTTCATAGTAATTATTTTAAATAACATCTTTTCTACTTATTGTTTATAATAACTCAAACTTCTATATGTGTCTGATTTGATTTATCTCTTAAAATTGTCAATATTTTCATTGTACTATATTTCATAGATCAACACTTACGTGTATATATATATATATATATTATAAGTATACTTAAGCTAGAAGATATGTTTAATCTATTAACGATCTAACAAAAAAAAACTATTATGTGACTTGTTTCGTAACATGGTATACTACGTACGAAATGGAAACATAACAGAAAATACAAAAAGTTATAAAAGTCATTACGATTACATAGTGTTTTATAAACTATAATTAATGACGAAGTCTTGTAACTAATGAAACTATGAATTTTTTCAGAAATAAAAAAAGAAAGAGAGAAAGTACCAAAAGAAGGAATATCTGTGAAGAGACATTGACGTACGAACGATCTGTCATTTTATAACTATTCTATAGTCTCCCATTAAATTATATATATGTAATATGATGGACCTACCGATTATACACACGTGTTCCTTTGAAACATTCATTTCTATTGAGAGGGTTTGTAATTAAGCTGACATGTGATCCTCTTTGATCACGATTCTATCTTTTATGTCTTTTGTTATTTGAGTTTTAATATTAGTTGTGAGTAAATTCAATTTTATCATCGTCATGGTGTAACCCGACCTTTGTAAGAATCTCTCGCAACTG
>OVAO01002772.1:0-12180 GCA_900406285.1 Biscutella auriculata | reverse complement strand
TAGTTGTGCGAGAGCGAGCTAATCTAGTTTAGAAATTCCTAGACATAGAATAAGCCATAGGGTAGTTAGTAAACCATTCTAGCATGAAAACTCCTTTCAAATATCAATCCCCTTATCCATAAGTCGCTTTTAAAGTCTGATTTTTATCATTTGCAGTTTAATGTTTTTGCTTTCATTTTCAGTTTATTGCCTTGTTTTATTTATTTGCTTAGGAGTTGTTAGTGACAAACAAACCCCTTTCGTGTTGCCTAGACTTAGTAAAATCTAGCATAGGACTTGTGAGTTAATTACCCCCGAGTTGGTTCTACAACCTCGGTCACCCATCTTCGCTATACTTCATTGATAAACCCACCATAAGAAACCAAAAATTTTTGTTTATCACCACCCATGAAGAGGTACGTGGAGAGGATTTTCTCACAATGCATCAAATGCAAACAAGCTAAGGCTAAGTCTCTGCCACTCGGTTTGTATACTCATTTACCCATTGCTTCTCATCCCTGGCATGATGTATCTATGGACTTTGTGCTTGGTTTGCCTAGGACTAACAATGGCAGAGATTCCATATTTGTGGTTGTTGATAGATTTGCTAAGATGGCACACTTTTCACCTTGTCACAAACCGATGATGCATCTCATATTGCTAGCTTGTTCTTTAGAGAAGTGTTTAGATTGCATGGTATGCCTAAGACTATTGTTTCGGATATAGATACTAAGTTCTTGAGTCACTTTTGGAGAACTCTATGGAATAGGCTAGGCATCAAGTTATTATTCTCTATAACATGTCATCCTCAAACTGATGGTCAAACCGAGGTTGTGAATAGAACAATGACTATGTTACTTAGGGCCTTGATTAAGCCACTAAGTACTCACCATTTGAGATTGTTTATGTTCATGTGCCACTCACTCCTTTGGATTTAATCACTTTGCCTTTAAGTGAAAGTCTTAGTGTAGATGGAGACATGAAGGCCGAGCAAGTGAAGCGAGTTCATGAGAAGGTCAAGGCCAACATTGAAGCCAAAACCGAGTACTACACTAGACAAGCCAACAAAAGCCGCAAGGCTCAAGCCTTTGAAGAAGGAGATTGGGTGTGGATTTACTTGAGGAAAGATAGGTTCTTGGAGGAAAGGGACTCTACGCTAAAGCCACGGATTGATGGTCCATTCAAAATCACTAAGAAGATCAATGAAAACGCCTATCAATTGGATCTTCAAGGTGAGTATAACGTTAGCTCAAGCTTCAAAACTAGTGACTTGGTTCCTTTTGATGCAGCTTCCACAGATTTGAGGTCAAATCCTCTTCAAGAGGGAGGGGTTGATCAAGTATGGGAAGTCTTGAGACCAAGACCGATCAAAGTGAGCTAAACCTTCAAGTTCTCAGGAGTCCAATCTCAAGAATGAGAGCACAAAGGCTTGCTCGAGCTTTGATGCTTGTTTGAGACAGCTTGGAGAGTCACCATCAACACTTGATGCTTAAAGAAGAATCGGATCCATGTTATTGCCTTCAAGTGATGTACTCAGTTCATGAAAGGTGGAGCACTCTTTTTCTTTAGGTTAAGTTTTGTCTCATTAGGTTTTCACAACCAAGGTTTTAATGAGGCTCATATCACATTAATACCTCTTCATGAACCATCAAGAAGCTTACAGGAGAAGTGATTCAAGAGTTAATCATCCTTAGTTCCTTAAACTTCTTTTATCCCTTTATTTTGGCGTTTATTTTGTAAATTTCTTATTAGGGTTTTGCTTTCTTATTAGGGTTTTGCTTCCTTTTAAAGCTGATGTTCTGGGGGAGGAGGAGAAGTCATGGAGTATAGTCGGTGAAGTGTGTCGCTCTAGATCCACTACGCCCTCTGCGATAGTGACCATCGTTCTGTACAGATACAATCACAAGACGGTCAGCTTAAGAAAGCCACCAGGAAAAAGTGATGACCGTCGAGTAGAATGGGGGAGATGCCATTATCAGGTGTCATGTGAAACCCCTTTTGAAAGTAAGGCAAGAAGGCCAGAGAAAGAGGAAGAGAGGATGATCCTAGTTCTTATGGATTAGTGGATTGTGTGTAGATTTTTTGGGGAATTTCTTCTTTTTTTTGGGAAAACGATTTTGGGTGAAAATGATTTTGGCGGGAAAATGATTTTGTCTTAATGGGTTAGGTTATTATTTAACTACGGCTTATTTATGATTTAATTACGGCTGACTTTCTGTTTGATTAAGTTAAGTATTTTTTACGGCTGATTTACGTATTTGAATGTAACAATAATCACAAAAATGACAGCGTTTCAGGTTTACTTGATATTAGTGCTCAGACGTACTCTTACATCATTTTCCTCGTAATACGACATACTAGCTGCGTAATAAGACATCATATACCTCATAGATGCGTAATAAGATATCTCAACTTGTAAAATTATATTATTTACGGTATAGGATAAATGTTTAAATGTTTAAATATTTAAATATTTTATGATTTAGTGTATACGGTTTAGTGTTTAGTTATGGCTGAGTAGAACACCTCAGCCTTCAAATTAAAACAAAATTAGCCGACAAGTAAAACAAACTCAGCCTACAAGTAAATCAAACACATCCTACAAGTAAAATAAACTCAACTAACAAGTAAACTCAGATGTTTAGTGCTGAAGAAGCACTAGTTACGAATAGTCATTACTTGAACAGGCACAAGTTACCAATATGGAATTTGTACAAACACAAGTTGTCTTCACATACATCATCGGCACCAATAGAACTTGAAAGAACAAAATTCAACCCGAGATTTAATCTAAATATCTTAAAAATCATAACACAACCTACAAATTTAAACAAACTCAGCCGAAAATTAAATAGAACTCAATCGATAAGTAAATGAAACTATTCTACTCAAAAATCAGTCACGTCTAACTTGTATTTTAATAAAGGTATAGATCTTGACGGTAGAGTTACGGCTGATGTACATAATATAATTTTTTCTTACACAACTGACTTGTGTTCATTACGGTTAAGTTTAATTTTGTCTGAGTTCTGATTTAATTATGGATGACTTCTGTTTGATTATGTCTGAGTTACTAAGGTTTATTGGGTATTGAAACAAAAATATAGAAATGATATTTCATTAAGACATGTCCACAGATTACAAAGGCTTGAAGGCCAATCGAACGATCTCCAAAAGGCACAAACACCAAAACACGCGAACATAACAAAGGAAAGTTTATGAATGTGGGAAAAATCCACTGATGATCAAGCATGGGGCGGAATAGGCTGATGCATGCGGCTCTATTACTACACGCCCACCAATCCACGTGTAACGCCAAAACACGTAAACATAATAAAGGAAAGGTTATGGATGTGGGAAGAAAACTACCGATGATCAAGAAGAAAGGCAAAATGGGCCACTCCAAATCACCACGCCCAACTTATTATGGTCGGACGATCACTAGTCAAAGGTCTGATTGCATCATTGTCAATACGGATACAGTGACAAGTGATTGTCCTTTAGTACGGATGTAGTGACAAGACGACCGACTTAAGAAATCCCACCACGCAAAAGCGATGGTCGTCGAGCATAATGTCGGAGATGTCATTATCAGGTGACATGAGGAAGCCCTTCTAAATGTACGGAAAGAAGGCTAGAGAAAAGGCTAGCGAAATGAAGGGCAAGAGAGAACGAAAAGGAATAGAGAGAATATAAAGACAAAGAAACAAAATAAATAGTGGAATAGGATTCCTATCCGTTGAATTGATTATAATCAACGACACAAGATGATGATCCTAGTTCTTATAATCAACGACACAATATTTTGATCCTAGTTCTTATAATCAACGACACAAGATGATGATCCTAGTTCTTATAATCAATGGAAAAAGATGATAATCAACAGCTGATATACGGCTAACTTACATATTAGAATTGTCTTAAACGACTGACTTACAAGCTATAATTGTCTCTAACGGCTGACTTACAGACTATAATTTTCCAAATTGGCTGAGCTATACAAAGACATAGTTACAACTGAATTATGACTACAATTACGTCTTATACGGCTGATTGACGGCTATAATTATGGATGAATTGTAATCGTTGTTTCTAAAGCATCACATTGGTTTCATTGTAGTAATAATAATAACGACCAAACACAAGAACAATAATATCGTCTTCTTCATCACACGCCATTTAATTTCTTCAATCTTGCAATGAAAGTGATTAAAGAGGTTAATCTCAACTTCTTCAATTTGTTTCATATTCTCCTCCAAGCACTTTTAAAATACATGCTTATCATTCACCAACTGCCAAATTCAAACAAGCTATAAGACATCTCGACTTGTATTTTATTATTATTACGTCATCATAATAGGTCATCATACCTACGTGATAAGACATCTCGACTTGTATTTCATTATTATTTATGGTATATGGTTAATGTGTTAATATAAAGTTGACAACAAGTTGAGTTATAATAGTTTAAAAGGCTAATTTACGGATACTAAACGGTTGATTTCTTATGTTATTTTGATGGTCGACTTACGGATGCTAATTTGTCTTTACTGCTTAGTTATAATAGTTGTTACGGCTGACTTCTTATGTTATTACGGTTGTGTTATTTTGATGGTTGATTTACGGACTAGAATTTATCTAATACGGTTGAGTTATAATAATCTTATGTTCGAAAGCATTACATTGATTTAAATTTAATTCCACAAACTATAATAACTATGGAAAACAAGAACAATAACATCGTGTTCTTCATCAGACATCGATCCATTTTTTCAATCTGGCTATGAAACTGATTTAACAGGTTCATCTCAACTTCTTCAATTCGTTGGAAATTATCCACCCCTAGAACTTCCTCTTTAATTTCCTCCACTTGATAAGCCAAATTATTGCTTATCTTTTTCAACTTCTTCCTTATCTTTTCCAATTCATTATCAAATCCTTCATCCACCCATTTAAATACATGCATGTCATTCTTCAACTGCAAAATTCAAACAAATGATAGGAATTAATAAAAACATGTTCTACATTATGCATGCATTAACATTACCAATTTTTTATTAACATTCTCAATTTTATTCTATCATACCTCCTCGTCTGCTGCTAAAGAGTATCAATACAACCTCGGATACGAATTAGGTTATGTTTGCAAGGTACTCACAACAATTTCCTTGCCACACCAACAAGGCCTAGGAATTCCATACACTCTAGTTCTCTGACAGCTAGACCCACTTGATGTTGGAGCCTGCGACAAACTCTCTGGGATGTTAGACATTTATGCTCGAAATATCGGGATCTCAGGGTTCGTCGATTTTGGGAGAAAACAATTTTGTGTATGCTTTGTATAATAAGAAGAGATGTCCTATTTAAATATTATCCTCTAAATAAAAAGGAACAATACATATTTAAATATTTTATATTGACTCTATAGGGTTTAGGGTTTTATCTAACACGGTTGACTTACAGACTATAATTGACTTATACAACTGACTTACAGACTGAATTACATCTATGACTCTTCACGCACAAAGAAATTCATAACTCAGCCACCAAGAACAAACAAACTTATAACTCAGTCGTTAAGTAAAAAATACGAAACGACAGCGTTTTAATTACTTACCTCGGTAAGTAATAAAACATCAGTTGCCTTGAAATATGAGATAACAGATGTGTTATAAGACATCATAGCCACGTGATAGGACATTATAATTACAGACTAAATTTCAATATTATATTTTGTAGACTGATTTTAGTTTTTCTTAATTGACTGACTTTATTATTTTTTTACCACAGACTATGTAATGTAAAAACGAACTACAATCAATCACGGCTGACTTCTGTTTTAAATGCAGTTGGGTTATGGATTCAAGTATTTACCGAACTATAAATCAGTCATAACAATCCCAATTACAGTTGAGTTACTCTTCATGTGCAAAGTAATTCCTAACTCAGCCATCAAGAACAAACTAACTTTAACTCAACCGTTAAGTAAAAAATATGAAACGACAGTGTTTCAATTACTTACCATGGTATAATAGTTATAAAGGATGAGTTATGGATTTAAGTATTTACCGAAACGATAGCGTTTTGTGTTTATTTATTCTCGATATAAGTTCTCAACTGTACTCTTACATCGGTAACGTAACAAGACATCATTTACCTTGTAATATTACATAATAGATGTGTGATAAGACATCATAGCCATGAATAAGACATCATAGCTGCGTAATAACATCTAGTCCTCGGCAGTTCTCTTACCTCGGTAATGTAACGTAACAAGATATTGTTTGCCTTGTACTATTACATAAAGTTGTGTTAATATTTTAATATTTTCTTATATAGTACTTATGAATGTGTTATTCATAATTAAGTGTTAAGGTGTCCCTTAATATTATGAGAAATATTATTTACTTTTGGTAGGAAAATGTATAGTGTTAATGTGTTAATATTACGTAGAGTGTTAATGTTTATTATTTAGAGGTTTATTTTGGTACGACTGAGTTTTGTTTTAATGTGGCCGACATAATAATTAATAAAGGCTGATTTACGGAGTAAAATTTAGCTTTAACGGTTGATTTACGGTGTATAATTTTGTCTTAAATGGCTGACTTATGGTTTAACTTTGATTAAGTTACTCTATACAGCTAATTAACGGAAATGAATTTTTTCTTATACGGTTGACTTCTGGTTTTGCCATGTCTGCGTTTCTTTTAATGGCTGATTTACGGATAAGGATTTCGTATTATACGATTGATTTACAAATTATGGCTGATAATAGTTTGTCTAATACGGCTGAGTTGGTTTTACTTATGGTTGTGTAGTGAAACAAAGAGATAGAAAATGATATTTCATTAAGACAACTCGACATATTACAAAGGCTCGAAGAACAATCGAACAATCTACAAAAGGCACAAACGCCAAAACTTGCCAAAACTTAAAAAGGAGAATATTTTGGATGCTCCAAAATATGATCACATCCTCTAGATGCGGCAAAAACCACCGATGATCAATCTCTATCGGTGAAATGTGTCGCTCCAAAACCACTGCGCGCACCACTCCACGGCTCGACGCTCACTGTCTTGAAGCTTGCATAAATCAGTATGTATATAGTGACAAGTGACCGTCGGTCAGTACAAATACAATGATAAGATGGAAGGCTTAAGAGAAAATCGGAGACCATTATCGGACTCCATGAGAAATCCCTTCCGAAAATAGGGCGAGAAGCCAAACAAAAGGCAAGAAAAAGAGGACGAATGGAACAGAGAACAAAGAGGAAGAGAGGACGAAGAGGAAAAAAAAGAAAATATATTTGCGCCTACCGTGAAGAAACGCATCTCCCGTTAATACGAAGAGGAAGAGAGAACAAAGAGGAAGAGAGAGAAGACAAAGATGAAGAGAAAAAAGAATTTAAAGACTGAAATCATCTTATCTGTTAGATTGATTATAATCAAAAAAGAAATTAAAGATGTTATTCATGGATGATTTATGGGTTAGCAAAATTTTTAGTACGACTGACTTCTGGAATAACTTTGTCTGAGACCTCAGCCACGATGTAAATAAAAACAAGATAACTCAGCCGTTAAATATGAAATTTGAAACTATCGCATTCCATGTTTTCTCGATGTTAGAGCCGACCCGTTCTCTTACATCAGTGATGTAAAAAAACTTCATTTCCCAAGTGATATGACATCATAGCTTCCTAATAAGTCATCATAGCTTACTAATAGGACATCATAGATGCGTAATAAGACATCTCAACTTGTAATATTATACTATTTATGGTATAGGGTTAATGTGCTAATATTTTATTATTTTTAAAATATTATTTACGGTAGTGTGCTAATGTGTTAATATAGTGCTAATGTATAGGGTTTAGTGTGATGATTTACTGTGGTACGATCTAAGGCTTTCTTTAACGGAAAACTTATTGTTTAATTACGGCTGAGTTATTCGGGTTTTATCTTAGCTTGTAATATTATATTATTTATGGATTAAGGTTAATGTGTTAATATTTTAATATTTTCTTATATAGTGCTTATGAATGTGTTATTCAAATTATAGTGTTAAGGTGTCCCTTAATATTATGAGAAATATTATTTAGTTTTGGTAGGAAAACGTAAAGTGTTAATATGTTAAACGGTTGGCTTATCTTAACGACGGAGTTGAGTTATACAAAGACATCGTTTAGGATTCAACTGAGTTATACAAAAAAGTAGAGTAAAACAAGACATAACTTAGGGTTTGGCAGTGTAATGGAAAAACAAACTACAAAAAACTATGTGCTATCAATACGCTATCAATACGCTTTCGGCGTAGAGCTCCGTCCATCAGGAATCACCATTGTGATCGAAGCGTAAACCGCTTCTTCTGGTAGACGAAATGGTCTCTCAACCTCCCTTGATGCATCATCTTCCACGTTGTCTGACTTCATACATTTCACCATTGTTGTCTGCTTCGTGAGACTTTTCGACAATCTTAAATGCTTAGTGATGGAGATGTGAACTAACGATTTCATATAAATACGCAAGTATTGAGAAGTCACTAGCTACGAACCGTCATAACTTGAACACGCAGAAGTTACGAATAGGGAATTTGAACATGCACAAGTTATCTACACATACATCATCGAAACAAACAGAAATATTTCTTGAACAAGCAAATATAATTTACGGAAGCGTCATAACTTGAACGGGCACATATAATTTATGGAACCAACATAAATATTTCTTACTCGCCTCACTTGTGCTTTCAATGCGGTTGAGTTACTCATAAGTTGATGAGTTAAGGATTATAATATTTTCTTACTTGGCTGAGTTGTGTTTATAACGGCTGATTTACGACTACAATTATAGTTGAGAAGAGTTATATTTGATTATGGCTGAGTTCTTTTAGTTTATGGCTTAGTTCTGTTTGAATTTTTTCATAGACGACAGAATTGTGTTTTTGTTTCGGCTTAGTTTAATTATGTCTGAGTTCTGTTTAGCTTAGTTTGATTGTCTAAGTTTTGTTACGACTAAGTTTAATTATGTTTGAGTTCTTTTAGTTTATGGTTGAGTTATGTTTGAATTTTTTATGATACGGCTGAATTGTGTTTTTGTTACGGCTTAGTTTAATTATGTTTGAGTTCTGTTTAGCTTAGTTTAATTATCTGAGTTCATTTACGGGTAAGTTTAATTATGTATGAGTTATGTTGGGGTTAGTTTAATTGTATGAGTTCTGTTACGGCTTAGTTTAATTATGTCTGAGTTCTGTTACGACTTAGTTTAATTATGTATGAGTTTTGTTATGGCTTAGTTTAATTATGTTTGAAATCTGTTTGGCTAATTATTGGCTTAGTTTTACCAAGGTTTCTTGTGTTTTGAAACAAATACATACTCAAAATAGAAAATACCTTACATTAAGAAATAAACAGGCACAAACGCTACGCAAACATAAAAAAGCAAGAATTCTTGAGATTTCCTAGGGTTACGCGGCAAGGATCATCAAGGGAAAAACACATCAAGAAAAAACAATACATAATAAAAAGCTTAATCTAAATATCTTCAATCTTCTTAAGAATGTCAAGAAGCATTTCGATTATTTCCTCGACTCTCTTACGATCATCTGGATCAAAGGTCCGTCTAATAGGAAACGACATTGTGATATGGGTATATCCATCGCCACCATGCGGTTGCGGGAAGTTGAGCATTCTGGGAAAATTTGGTCCCAAGACCGGTGGCATCAGAGTATGGAATGCTATTTTCCAGAGTGCTCCTTCCCCCAAAACTGATGCTTCACCTAATTCAACTCCTCGAACCGTCCCCACCCCTTTTCCTCGACCACTCCCTTTACTCTCATACTCTACCTCCGTTGATGAATCCATTGAGGTATCCATTGAGGAATCCGTTTACGAACCCAACAGTTGAGTTATATGCAATAGGTATATGTGGTAGTTTTGGTCGACATAGTTATCTGCAATACATTTTGCAATATTTTTCTTAACTGATTTAGAGATGTGAATCCTTGGTAATACCCTTTTTATACACATTTCTTAAACAAGGGATGAAAACTTAACGACCTTTCGTGCGTCACGAAAGGTCGCTATATCTACGTCTTTAATAGTTGTCATTTAATGAGTTAGTAATGCTCAGACGTACTCTACCTAGACAACCTAATAAGTAATCAAGCCTCATAATACGACATCTCAACACGTATTTTATTATTATTATTTAGGTTATTTAAACGCGTTTCATGTTTTCTCGATATTAATGATCTGACGTACTCCACCTATGATACGACTGACTTACTTTAAAGGTTGATTTAAGTATACTAATTTGTCTTTCACGGTTGTGTTATAATAGTCGTTACGACTGAGTCACCTTACTTTTAAAGGTTGATTTACGTATACTATATAGTTTTTAAAGTGATTTATTGATTATATTTTAATACTATATGGCTGAGTTATATTAGTTATAACGGCTAGTTTCTAATACTTTATTCTGATCATGATGTTACAGCTGAGTTACTTTTGATGGTTGATTTACGAGTACTAATCTTATGTTATAACGGCTAACTTATCATGTTACTAACAACATACATACTAGATTTATCTAAAACGGGTGACATACACACTAGATTTGTCTAATAGGGGTTGTTTTATATAGTAGAATTGTCCTAAACAGCTAAGTTGTACAAAGACATAGTTACCGCTGATTTATGGCTGTAATTATGGCTTACATATGAAGTACAATTATGTCTAATACATTTGTAAAAATGACAAAATGATAGCGTTTCAATTACTTACCTCGGTAAGTAATAAGACATTATTTGCCTCGTAATACGACATAATAGTTGTGTGATAAGACATCATAGCCATGTAGTAGGACATTATAACTTATAGATTACATTTTAATATTGTATTCTTCAGAGTGAATTACTGATTATATTTTAATATTACATTAGACTGATTTTAATGATTTACGGATTTATTACGACTCAGCCAATTATAAAATCATACAAAGACATTGTTTAGGATTGGGTCTGTTTATACAGAGACATAGTTCATTAAATAATTACTTACAGCTGAGTTATGTAGTATAATGTACCATAACTGAGTTTTTTAGGATGGCTGACTTCTGGTTTTATCATAGCTGAGTTTCTTATGACGATTGATTTACGGCTACAATTACATACTATACGACTGATTTAAGGTTATAATTATGGTTGAGCTATAATTATTGTTTCTATTCGTCCACTAACGCTAGCCGAAGTCCCGAGGAGGAGGAACCCATGGATTGGTCGCGGTGAAGCGTACCCTAACATGATCTCCACAACCACAAATTCACGGCCCAACGGTCACTGTCTTGAAGTTTGCCTAAAAATCAGTACGGATACAATGACAAGTGACCGTCGATTAGTACAGTGGTGAGTGTGAATTTTATCGGTTTTACTACTCGATTTTAACTCGTTTTGCATTAGTTTAAGATGCATTTTAGAGTCTTTAGGGTACATTTGCATAGTTTCCACCATTTTAGGTGCAAAAAAGGAAAAATGCATGAATCGAGCAATCTGAAGCGTTTTAAGAGCAAAAAGTGACTAAGTCCCAAAAGAAATGCGACCACCGATCCAGGTCACCGGTCAAACCAGACCGGTGGAGCTCAAATAGATGGAACTGAGAGAAGACCGCCGGTCATGTCCGCCGGTGTGCACTGACCGGCGCGCCATGACCAGGCCCGAAGCAAAGAACACCATCGGT
This sequence comes from Biscutella auriculata, assembly GCA_900406285.1. Classification (NCBI taxonomy): domain Eukaryota; kingdom Viridiplantae; phylum Streptophyta; class Magnoliopsida; order Brassicales; family Brassicaceae; genus Biscutella; species Biscutella auriculata. Next base: position 470 of record OVAO01002772.1, on the reverse strand, counting down.
CACTTACGCCGGTGAGTGCGGACCGGTGGAGAGCAAACAGGGGCTAACGGCGGAAGAGCGTCGGTCATCTCTGCCGGTGTGCACTAACCGGCGGAGACCTCCGAAGAACAGAATATTTCCTAGAATATTCCATTTTCTTGACCTAGAATTGCTTCACTATAAATAGAACCAAGAGCAAAAACCCTAGGGCTCTCTTCTAGCCTCTTTTAGTTTTTCTTAAGTTATTTTGCTATCTAAATTCTTGTATTGGATTACTTGATTTATATTATTGCAATTTTATTTTCTACCTTCTATTCCTCTCACCATGAACAAAAACCTTACAAGTGTTTTGTTCATGGTGTGTGAGTAGTTTTTTAGCTTATGGATTGAGGTTTTTTTGGGGTAGATCTAGAACTCTTTTGATGTTTAGGGAGATATAGAATATGTCTTCTTCGAGATTATTGTTCTTAATGCTTAGAATTGATTGATCA
>OVAO01002771.1:0-12180 GCA_900406285.1 Biscutella auriculata | reverse complement strand
GTGAATATCTTGATCTTCTTCAAATGCTTGAATGATGTTGATGTATCTTGGCACGACCTCATTCTCCTTGTCTTGAGTCTTCCTTAGCATATGCTCCATGATCTTGACTAGTACCTTTGCTTTGGTCCTTGTGATTGCTCCATTCGGTATCTCCAAAGTCTTGGAAATGTCTTGAATCTCAAAAACAGTTTGTGAGCCATCTAGGATCACATCAAGCAAGCTTCAAAAACCAATGACTTAGCTTTTTAAGAATCAAGGTCTAAAGCTATAAACTTCAAGACTCTTAGAGACTACTAAGCTAAAATCGATTATCAGGAATTCTAGGTGTTTTGGTTTTTGAAAATAGTGCAATGCAAGCTATATGAGACTCAATTCTATACTAGAATGCAATGCAAACTATATGATAAACCTGAATGAAAACAAATATTTTGTGTTTTAATGAAAATTTTCAAAAAAAAATTTGGTTTTTTGAAAAAGAATAAGTATTAACAATGCAAAATGGGACTCGGTAAAACAAACTAGCAAACAACATTAGTTCAAAGGTGGTTCCTCCTCCAAACTTGAATCACACAGTCTTTGTGGGATCGAAATATGGAGAAATAACCAAACATAAAGAAAACAAAACGTGCTTATGAACAAAGGTGATGGAGATGTACCTACATATAGCATGAGTTTTGATACACGACTCCTTGAAGAGGAAACGCCCTTGGAGTAGAACTAGCTTGACCCCAACAACTAGAGGCGGCCAAGAGTTCAAATCTCCCAAACCATACGTGAGAAGAACACGAAACTTATCAGATCTCTTAAAGAGATGAATTTAATGAAACCGTCGAGGAGTTTAGAATGGGTCGTCGGGTACGGCTTCACTGACCGTACAAAGAGAATGTCTCAAGAGTTTCACGACCGAATCGCCTCAGATCAAGCTGAATCTTGTTCGATGTCTTCTTGGGAGTAAAAGATGAGAAACAGTCGAGGCATAACTAGATGGTCGAGCGTTTTGGTCGGAGAACCGATTTTGAGGATTCTTATGGAAAATGATGAGGGTCGATCGGAACAGAACTGGCGGAGCACAAGCGGTGGACGGAGAGTCACAATGAGGTTGGGGTGAACGATCGCACGGTGATGGCGATAGGTCCGGTAAGCTATCCATAATGAAGAGAAATGAAAAGGGGGAACGAAAAGGACCACTAAGGTGATTGAAAGACCTTGGATACACCTTGAAGAACCTAAGATATTACACACTTAGGGTTCTTGAGATATGACGCACGCAAGAGGGATATAACATGAAAACTCTCGGATTTTTATTCAAAATGCTAGCTAGAGAGATAAGTTCTTACAATAACAGTTTATATACTCTCGCACAAAGAGAAACCCCAAAAAATGGGTTAAAACGCGGAGCATTACTAAGGATAAGATTGAATCAAAAATCAGAAGTTCAAAAGATAGAATCAAGGCTTCCTCAAACGGTCATAAACATATGGTTGAAGTCTTGATGTGGTCTTATGTGAGGTCAAGTGCAATTGACCTCGTTAAACATTTGTGAGTAAACCCAATGGGAGAAACCTCACCTTAGACATACCATGCAACTTAACCACTTCTTTAAAGAACAAATTCGCAATGCTAGATGCATCATCAGTCTTATGACATGGTATGAAATGAGCCATCTTAGAAAACCTATCAACCACAACAAATATGGAATCATGACCGTGTATAGTCCTAGGCAAACCAAGAACAAAACCAAGGGTTAGATGCAAAAGGAAGAGGAGTATACAAACCGAAAGGCTGAGATTTAGCCTTCACTTGCTTGCACTTGATGCATTGGGAACATATCTTCTCCACGTCCTTCCTCATGTGTGGCCAAAAGAAATGGTTTTGAGCTACCTTCATAGTCTTATGTACACCAAAATGTCCCATAAGGCCGCCACTATGATCCAAAGCATGATATAAACATTCAGCATACGTATTCTTAAAGTCAAGATCATCAACATATAAGTCTTTCAATTGCTCAAAGCCTAAGAGCCTAGCATCTAAGCTAGAGAGAAGAGTGTACCTCCTTGATAATGTGTCGTCTACGACATTAGCTTTACCTTGTTAATAGGCTATGACATATGGGAATGTCTCAATGAATTCCACCCATCTAGCATCCCTTTTATTCAGCTTGTCTTGGCATTTGAGATGCTTCAGGGATTCGTGATCGATATGAATGAAAAATTCCTTAGGCCAAAGATAGTGTTGCCAAGTTTGCAATGCCCGAACAAGTGCATAGAACTCTTTATCATAGGTGGGGTAATTCAAGGCTGTTCCACCAAGCTTCTCACTGAAGTAAGTAATGGGTCTTTTGTCTTGCATAAGGACAACTCCAATCCCAAGGACTGATGCATCGCATTCTATCTCAAATGTCTTGGAGAAGTGCGGGAGTACTAACAAGGGGGCATTGCTGAGTCTCTCCTTCAAGGTTTTGAAAGGCCTTCTCTTGAGCATCCTCGCACTTGAATCCTACTGATTTCTTGATAATGATATCTTGTGGTTTTAGCTCTTTTTAGGCTTTGTTTTCATTCATTTATCGTTAGCTTAGGTTGCATTTAAAGTTCTTTAGGATGCATTGCATGTCGTATTTGTTTTTCAGGTGCTGAACCAAACCAAAGGCGAAAATCAGAACTCAAAGGGCAATTTGGAGCATAAAGGGGAGCTAAGTCCAAATTTGTGAAGACGGAACGGTCAACCTAGCCCGATATACAGACCGGCCCACGATTCGCATAACTTAGACCGGCCAGGACTAAACTTTTAACCAAGCCGATCCATTTTACCCGAGGCTCATTCTGGGTAGCATACCGGTCAGGCAACACACTGGTCCTGATCAGACGATAGGCCATACCAGCCACACCAAGTAGAGCTGGACCGGTCTAGCTGACCGGTCCACTTATCCTAGCAAGTTTTTGAACTAAGTGTCTTAGCCCTTTTTGTGAGAGAATATAAATAGGATTAAAACCCTACTCTCATACCATCTTCTTTTTAGTAGTTTTTATTCTTAGTATTTCTTCTTAGGTTCCATAACTCTCTCTATCTCTGTTTGCATCTTTGGAGAACTTTGTAAAACCTTTGAGTTTTATTTCATTTCCTTTCTTAATATATTCTCTTTTATTGATTTAATCATGGCTAAACATGAATCTCCCTTGAGATGTTGTGTTAAAACCATAAGTGAGTAGTTTTCTTTCTAAGTGACTGGGTTAGCTAGATTATGGTGATTGATGATTGATTATGATGCTTAGGGATTAGATTGTTCATTATCTTCACTTATTTTATGTGCTTAATGCTAGAATATGATTGATCACCTTATTCTACAACTTAGACAAATTATTGTCCGGAAGGTGTTCGATGAAATGTCTGAATGAATCTTATAAGTGCTAAATGAGGACTAACCAAGGGATTGTGCTAGGGATCTTTAGTAGTTGCACAGACTTGGATTTAGTGCTTATTAATTGTGTGATTAGTCAAGGGATTGTACAATTGCATGATTAGTAAATGGATTTCTACCAAGGGATTGGATTAGTCTAATTGGGATTGTTCTTAGACTAAGGATTAACATAGATTGGTAGAAATGAGCATCATAAGCATGATCTTGATCATCCGAGTCGATTACCTTTGCTCATTTGCTTAGTTTATCTTTGATTTCAAGTTTATTCAGTTTCGTTGACCTTTTAGTTGACTTTTGTGCCATTCTTTTTTTTAAGTTAAATTGTTTGCTTATGATTGTTTAGTGAAAGAACAAATCCCCTATTAACTTAGACTAGATGAATTCTCCATAGTTGTAGAATGTGATTCACTCCCGAATTGGTTCGATATTAAACACCCTATACTACATTTGATTAAATAAGGGGAAAATCCTTTTATCAGATAACCTCGGTGAGTGGAACAGCTAGAGTGTCGAAGTCCCTCAAAAACCTCCTATAAAAGCCGGCTAGGCCATGTAAGCTCCTCATTTGTCCCACCGTTTTTGGAGTTGTCCACTCTCTAATGGCTTTGGCCTTCTCTTCGTAAACTCTAACACTTTCAGATGACACAACAAAGCCAAGAAAGACTATGTTATCCGTTCCCAATGTACACTTAGCCAAATTAACATAGAATTCTTCCTTCCTTAGCCCATTTAGAACCGATTCTAAATGATTAGCATGCTCATCAAGTTTCTTTCTATAAATCAAGATACCATCGAAGTACACTACTACGAAGAAGAATCATCATCAAGAATAGTGTCCTCAGCCTTGACACTTGAAGCACTTCACATCCCTAGTTCTGGTTGGATTGGCAATCCCTTTGCCGTTGCCTCTAAGGCAGTCGGTTGCTCCTTGACTCCTTCATTGGTAGTTGGATCTATGGGCTTCTTAGTCACATTCGACTCCTTAGTGTAAGTCGGCTTATCCTTAGCATATTGTGACTTGAAAGGAGTCTTTCATTTTCTCTTGATCTGTTGCTCTATCATCACAACCTCGTGAAGCATTTCTTCTAGCTTTAAATAGTGTTGAAGCTCCAAATGATCTTGAATGTCCCTGCTAAGCCCACCAATGAAGCGAGCCATTGTTGCTTCACGGTGTTCTCTAAGATCAGCCCTTAGGAGAAGCATCTCTATCTCGTGAAAGTAATCCTCAACGGATATAGAACCTTGAGTCAACCTCCTCAGTCTTTCATGAAGGTCACGGTGATGGTGATTAAGCACAACTATCCTTCTCAAGGCCGCTTTGAACTCGGTTCATGTCTCAATTGGATGCTCCCCCATTCTTTCTCCTTGAGGTAACCAACTGATCCCACCAGTTGAGGGCATAATCAGGAAACTCAGTGGCTGCCATCTTGACTTTGTTGATCTCTGACTACCAACGACACTCAAATTCAAGCTCAGTTTCATTTTCCTACTCCAAATATGCATCTGAAGCACTCTTGCCATGGAATGGTGGAATCTTGATCTTGAATCCTTCAATTCTATCTTGTCTTGGCTCACGGTGATAAGGTCTTTGAGAAGCTTGACTAGTATGATCAGAGAGATCATCATCTTCATCTTGATACCTTTGGTAATCAGTTCTCTCTCTTGCTTCTCTTGGAACTCTTCGTGGTTCTCTTCTTGGTTCAGGTTGGTCAAAGCGATCTTCTTCCTCTAAACATCTCTTAACTTGATCCCATTCAGGCTGATGTCTTGGGTGAGGACCTCTGGGTTGTCTCCAATGTCTCATTCTTTGAGGAATGTAATGTTCTTCATCATCCGAATAGGGTTCTCTAGGTCTTGGCCGTTGAGGTAGTTGTAGGGCGGCTTGAACCTCAGCAGTTTGGGTGATTCTTATAGAAAATGATGAGGATCGATCGGAACAGAACCGACGGAGTACCAACGGAGGACAAAGTGTGACGGTGAGGTTGCGGTGCACGCACGATGAGGGCGATAAATCTGGTAAGGTATCCAGAACGAAGAAAAATGAAAAGGGGGAACGAAAAGGACAACCAAGGTGTTTGAAAGAGCTTGGATACACCTTGAAGAACCTAAGATATTACACACTTAGGATTCTTGAGATATGACGCACGCAAGAGGGAGCTAACATGAAAATTCTCGGTTTTATATTAAAAATGCTAGCTAAAGAGATAAGTTCTTGCAATAAGAGTTTATATACTCTCGGACAAAGAGAAACCATAAAAAATGGGTTATAACACGAAGCATTAATAAGGATAAGATTGAATCAAAAACCATAAGTTCAAAATATAAGAGTCAAGGCTCCCTCCAACGGTGATAAACATATGGTTGAATTCTTGATGCGGTCTTATGTGAGGTATAGTGCAATGGGCCTCATTAAACCTTTGTGAGTAAAACCCAATGGGAGAAACCTCGCAGAAGGAAGAGCACCCGTAAGACCTCAAGATCCGACTAAAGCACATGAAGATGATATGAGGAGTTTGTATAAGATCGGCTCTTCCTCCTTTAAGTGATGACAATGAATCTCTAATTCCTCTAGGGACTTCATCATAGCAACATCTAGTCTTAAGTACAGGTTCTTTACCCCCCACACACTATTATTGTCTACGAAGAGTGAGGTAAAAATTGGTGGAGTTCAATGGTTTTGGATGCTACAGGACCTGATGTATGTCCGACCGAACAAGTAGTTGAGATCGAACCGGAAGAAGCCAAACTCGAAGTTCCAACTGGACCAGTCACTATAGCTCAAGCAAGAACGTTGGCTAACGCATTGACAAGGACTTGGGAGGAGCTAGAGAGTGGCTATGACCATTGGAGGAAGGATGAAGAACTGGCCATCTACGACCTCCTCTCATCTCCTTCATCTATCTAAGTCGGATCAAGAGGTCTTATAGGTACTCTTTTTCCCTCAGTGAGTTTTGTCCCACGTGGTTTTCTCACTGAGGTTTTGACGAGGCCATTGCACTAGACCTCATGACCGCACCGAGGGAACCATTCAAAACTCCGCATTTCATGTTTCCTTTTTAGGGTTTTCCTTTCTTTCTAAGTTTTCTATTTAAGGACCATGTAGCCGTTTTTGGCAAACTTAACTTTCAAGCTAATATTTTCGTAATGATATTTGTTAAGAGTTCTCTCAAAAGAGAGCTTTAACATCTTTACTCACAATCATCGAGTCCATTCGTGTAGTTTTGAAAACTCCCGAAGTTCTAAGTTCTTGATCCGGAAGTTTAAAAAGCCAAGCCCTCGGATTTTGAAGTCTGCTAACCTAGGATTGCTTTCATTATTATCTGAGTTTAATCCTTAATTTCAATTAACATGATCTTGACTGCACAACACATTCATGGTTTTCTTATTTCAAACGAGTTTTGGGCAATTGAGCTTATACACTTTTTGCCTGAGCTCGGTCATTCTCCCTTTTAGAGTGATTCCCCTCTCTCCCTTTTACCCTAGCCTAAACACTCGAGAGAACTTTTGATTGATTTAGTGATTGCCGGTTTTGCAAAAACTTGAGAGATTAAGGGCACCAATTCAGAACATCCATTGGGTAGTCTATGATGTTGGGTTTGAGAGGAAAAGAAAAGAAAGCTTGGAAAGCCTAAAGTATCGTTTATCATACAATGGGTAGAGTATGGAAGAATTATGGGAGTGTTCGTTGAAAAAAAAAGAAAAAAGGAAGAAAAAGAAAGAGAAAAGAAATGGGTGGGTAGAGAAAGGAAGAAAAATCACCAGAGAAAAATAAAGAAAAAGGGATGTGGATTATGAAACCAAAAGCGGTTTAGATAGACTCTAGTTTAAGAAAAGAAAAATGCTCCAAGAGAAAGAAATAAAGAAAAAGAAAAGAAAAAGAAAAAGAAAAAAATAGAAAGAACAAAAACCTTGGATTAGAAAAAGAAAATAGCCTAGAAAGAAAGAAAAATCCTTAAGTCTCGGAAAAGAAAGAAAAAAATGGTGAATAAAGAAATTTAAAGAGAGTAGGATTGGGTAGGTTTAGAGTCTTGTTTAGGTGGTTATGTATGCTCGATATTGGTCCCCTAAACGCTCTCTATCTTGCTCGGTTTTGCTCTAACCCTTTCACTCCACGAGAGAACCCTTGTTACAATCAACCTCCATGCCTTGAGGAACCTTCTCTCTTTTTTGCTTTGAAATCCCCTTTATACCGAACCGATTGAAACCGTTGTGCATGTCTTGATAATGTTTCATCCTCACCTGAATGAATGTAGGAAATCATGAATAGGTTTAGTTAGGTGAATCGCCTTGGCTTGGTAATAATGATGGATAAAAATTAAGCCTGAATGATAGGACGAGTATTTATGCATGATTAGAAACGCTCTCATTGTTGACTTTAGACTGTTAAGCTCTCATTTTTCAAACCTCTTTCTCTTATTTAGATTTTGTTTTGCTTGAGGGAAAAGCAAGGTTTAAGTTTGGGGGAGTTGCTATACTCGGTTTTTGTCGCCTTTTTACCCATCTTTTACTATCATTTTAGCATAGATTATGATCGTTTGAGTCCATTAGGCTTGCATATTGTATATATTTTGCATTTTAGGTGATTAGAGGATCAAACATCAATTGGGAGCATCAAAGACCAAAATAGTCAAGATTTAGCCGTTTTCGGGCCCTAAAATCGGTCTCGGGGCAAGCAACATCGACCAAAGCATCTCGGGTCAAGGAATATCGGCCATGACCACCTCAATATCGACCACCTCATGCCCAAGAACCTTAAACTAAGAGTAATTCATATAATGACGAAAAGTTCTTACAAAGAATGAAGAAAAGCTTGATAGAGTAGAAGAGGTATAAGAGGCGACATAGGGTTCTCTTTAGGAGAAATGGCAAATCGCACAAACTTTCCATTTTTGTGCATCGAAGAATATTGCTTTCATTCAATGCTAAAAAGTGCAAAAAGGGCTGGAGGTTTTCCATTTCACTTTGTGAGAGAATCTTATACAAGATCTAGAATAACTCGCTCCAAAGACGGGCCATTTGGTGGGCTAAAGCTTGAGTATACTAGACACAAGTGTTGCGATGACAGGTTTGTAGGCTACGTAAGTTAACTTGGACCTTACTATTTGGAATGATGTGTTACGAGAGGCCATAGAAAGTTGCCTCAGAGGGCTTCACGTCCATAATGGAATGGAATCATGTTCTGGTTTGGAGGTGCCTCAAACAATTCCTAGTCAAGGCACTAGCCACAACTCTTCCCACCGATTTTATGATGTTATCGCCTTCAGATATCGGTAGCTAGAAACATAACCATTGTCATCACACAATTCTGGTTGGGAGGATCTGGAAAAACGAGGATTATATTGGAAAAGCTGGAGGAAAATATATATGATTGAGGAGGACGGCGGTCTAGGATTCGGTGATCTGTAACATTTTAACATGATGGTACTCGCAAACATTTGTGGCGATTATTGGAGTACCCGGACTCGCTTTTTGCAAATGTGTTTAAAGGTGTGTACTATCAGGAGGGATACCCGATGAGGTGCCATGTATCCTTCCCCATCTTACGGATGGCAAAGCATCATTTAGGCACGATCTCTTGTCAACGCATGACTTATTAAATGGGTTGGTTCATGTCATTTTATATTTGTATGGAATGATCCCTGGATACCATCCGAAACTAAGCAAACGAGTTAAGGTTATCGACTCGGGTGATCAGGTTCATGCTTATTATTCTCAGTTCAATCATGAAATTTTAATCTTAGGTCTAGGACTTCCGAGTTTAGATTAATTCACTCTAGTGGCAATAATGTCTTTCCTAATAATACAATTAACACAATCTCTTGACTAATCACAATCAAAGAAAGCATAAAGATCTAGTTTATTCAACCACTAAACTTTGGTGACACAATCTTTTGGCTATGTCTCACTTAGAACAACATTTAACTCATTACGATAATTCAACGAAGACCTACTGTGCAACAATTTTTCTAAGCTCTAGATTAAAATGATCAAGCCTAATCTAGCATTAAACACATGAAATGACTTAAGATCAATGGAAACTAAGCCCTAGACATCACAAAAAATCACCATAATCTACCTAACACATTCATTTAGGGAAAGGCTACTCATTAATCATGCTTATAACACATGTTTACATGATGGATTTGTGTATATGCATAATCTATGACAAGAAATTAGAAGATAAGAGAAAAACAAAATTCAATAAACTATGATTAATCACCAAGAGTTCTTCAAGAAAGCAAGAGTACTCTATTGAAAATAAGAGAAAAAGATAACATGTGAGTCTTTAGGTTTTTAAGGAGTATTTATACTCATATTAAAAAAGGAAGGCAAAATGTATTGGTCAACACCTATGTGATGACACTCTTCTCTTTGGTACCAATCATAGGTGACCGGTATGGTCACCGATATGACAATCCGTTTGTGGTAGAGACTTGTATTGGTGCATATATGCTTTCCTTAAGACCGGTGAGGGTGTCGGTCTAGCTGAGACCTCTCTGTATCGGGTGTTGGCACTAGTACTAGTCACGATTACGCCTCTACCGCTTTGGCTTGGCCGGTACAACACCTCAAATTTGTTTCTGCTCCTTATCATGCTTTTCAATCTTTTTCCTCCTTTCAGCTCAACTACACACCTGAAATATGAAATGCAATGCAAATACTACCTAAATAGACCTAAATGCATCCTAAATTAGTGAAACAAAGTACAAAAGAAAGGTTAAAAGATTTAAACATGCTATACATCATTGATCAATCTAAAATGATCTCATATCAGGAGAAAGGAAGGGGCTTTATATATTTACACCACCACATCGATGATGGTTTAAAACGTGAATATATCATAAGGGAAGATCTTGCATATCTTTGTAATCACTCAAGGATAAGTGCTGTCACCAAAAATATGTGATCCTACCTAAGGCTAAACATGAGTGGCTAAATCTATGTTTCCAAGATTAGAGAAGCGTTGGTGAATACAATACTGTCATGTTCAGAATAACATCCAAGGTGATCTTATGTTGAGAGAAAATGAGCAATTATAATATGATTGAAAAAACTCTTTATGCATTTCATTTGGAAAAGTGCCCTACAACAATAATACAGGGCAAACATATTCACCAACTACTCCGAATTGATGCAAGTTCTGGCTGAACAAAATAACGAATTTGTAATGTTAAACCATTAAACCCGTCCAACAGGAGCAGCCTAATTCCCATAAGCGAATATTGTGGCATCATCCATCAATAGCAAAGGGAAAGGACGAGGAAAAGGGAAAAGTCAAAACCGCTACCAGGGTCGTGGAAAATGGCGTGGAAAAGGGCAAGGAAGACGTTTAACGTGCTAATAACTTTGAAAATGAAAGAATCAACAAAAACTCCCAAAGAAATGAAATTTGTCAGAAAGTTTATGAAAACGCTTGCCACATATGCGGCATGAAATGACATTGGTCTTGTACCTACCGTATGCTGAAATATTTCCCTGATATATACCAGAAATATTTGCGCGACGATTCAAATGATCTGGTCTTGAATTGGTTCAACTGAACCAGGTGTTGTTCGATCAAACTCGGTCTCACTACTTAAGTGGATCCTCATTTTTTGTATTGAACACAATGGTAGTAGAGTTTCAATCAAAATCAATGTGGTTCGAAGCAAGTTTCTTCCAATCTTCTTGTATTACATCCAAAATCTTCATTTCTTCAAATGTCTACTCCATACATGTAAAATCCCAAAAGAGAGAGAAACAAATCCAAAAATACATTAATAACTCGTTAGAGAGTTCATAAATATGTCAAAAAGCATTTTATAAACCCCAAAATTATACCTAAACCGATACCAGGTCATTTAAAGTCAATACAACACATCTACAAAGCCAATTTACGCTTTTTGGTTTGGGTTAACCCAATACCACTTTTTAGGAGAGTATAAAAACAATGTATACATAGTTTTGGGATCTTCTTATCTTATATTTTATTCTACTTTTAAGTTTGTTTCATTTCTGGTGTAAAACATTGAATTTTTTTCTTAATTTTATTTTCTTTTTGATTTCTTTGTTCGTTTCTTGTTATTTCTTATTTAGATCATGACCATACAAATTTTTTTTTTTTTTTTTGTCGGCAAAAATCATAGACTTAGACATCGTTTCGAATCCAGCTCGGCAAACTGGTACCCACATAGGAAACACCAAAAAAACAACTCCTAACACTCTTCGCTAGATTGTCGGCTGTCGTGTTGTCACTTCGTGGGAGCCATCTCACTTCGCAGCCCATAAAGGGTCGTCGCAGTTCATTAAAACGGTCGAGGGGATGACGAAATCCTGGCCAGTTAGCCGGGTCATCAAGCATCTGAACAAGCTGTCTTGAATCTGTCAAAAAAGTCACCTTCGTTCGCTGCAGATTGAGCATACATTCAATCGCCCATAAAAGAGCCTCCATCTCAGTCTGTAGGGGAGATCTGCATCTTCGCACCGTTTTAGCCCCCATTTGAACCCCGACACCCTCTTTATCCTGGCCATACCATCCTAACCCAGAGAATCGATCTGAATCTTTCTAAGAGCCATCAATCCAGCACCTGTATTCCATGGGTGTATACCCCCCCTCGAGTGCTTGGTCCCCCTCCTTTTGTGCTTCGGTCCATAAGTTAGCCTCCTGACTCGCTAGTCTAACTATCTCCTCCGGATCTGGGTCCACATTCTTAAAAACCTTGTTATTGCGTGCTTTCCATAAATACCAGCATATCCAAGGATAACTCTTATTTTCAAACCTCGGT
>OVAO01002770.1:2014-12181 GCA_900406285.1 Biscutella auriculata | reverse complement strand
GGCTCCAATCACGGCAACGTGGCGAGAACTGATTTCATTTGGTACTGGAGACATATTCTGAAAGGGAGAATGATATGAATTGCTTGTAATTGATATGAATTGCTTGTAATTGATCAATGATGGTTTAAGATATTTATACAAGCGTCAAAATCCACGCCATATGATCAGAAAAGCTAAAGTAATATTAAAAGTCTATATTAAAAGTAACACCAGATTTGACCGTCAAAGAAATATACACGAAAGGTCATAGGAAACAACCAGTCCATAACTGAAATTGGTCTAAGTAAACAGTTTGATCCTATAAGTAAACAAACTCTTTATTTTAAGAAATTTGTGAACAACTGAAGAAACCTAAATAATCATTTTATTTGGGTAAAACCATGTGATCGATAACGTACATATAATAGTAAACTTATTTTAAAAATCTAATGATGTTATCTTTTTATAAGAAAAAATAGTATAATCAAAGGTAGAATGAATTACTTGCAATAATTGATCGATAATAATAAACATAATATGTTCACATATTATAACAGAATTTAACACAGACTTTTGACCATCAAAGAAATATAGTAATATACAGAAGAGTACAAAGGGGACAACAAGTACATAATTTTGTTATTATAAGTAAACAAACTGTTTATTTTAAGAAATTTCTGAACAACTGATAGAACCGAAATTATTATTTTATTTGGATAAAACCATGTGAAAAAAAAATCTAAACTAATTATTGAGATTATTCTATTTTAAAAATATAATAATTATATTCTTTTTATGATGACAGTACATTTATGGAGAACAAAATTAAAAATGGTTGAATTTTTTCTATAAAATAATCAAACATACTTTTAGAAATAAAAGTCATCATTTTTTATAGAAAAAACTAATCTAATAATTAAATTATTATTTTTATATATAATAACAAATTCATTAAATTTAAAATGTGAAATTTCAAGAATTTATTTTACAACCTATTTTACAATCAATTTCATATATAGAAAAAATATATAAATTATAGTAATATCACAAATAAATATATTTATCTAATTATCCTAAAATAATTTTTTATGATAAATTTATTTTATTTTAATATGATAAATAAATTATTTTTAAACACCACAATTACTAACAACTATGGACTTCCAGCAATGTTAATTCGAAGAAAAATGATTTATTAATGCCGAATAGGTAGAACATCATTTTTTTATAGAATAAAACAAGAGTTAGAAAAGAAATCATTATCATACAAACAACAAGTCTAGAGTCAAAAATGACATCTTGGAAGTTTTTTATAAACAACAAGTGTATTTTATAAACAACAAGTGACATCTTCCACAAAAATCATTATCATACAAACAACAAGTGTATTTTATAAATACACTAAAAACTTTTTTATCAACAAATATACTAATAACTTATTCAATGAAAATAGACCAAACAAAAAAAACAATGAAAATAGACCAAACAAAAAAAACGTTTTTAATGAATAGATCAAATCAATCATTCACTATTCTCAGTACACTATATTTTAATTTAACAAGATTGTCTTTTGAGAATTATACTTATAGTAACTCTCTTTTAGATTTCACATATATATATATATATTATGTGATGAAAATAATTATCTTTGAGAGTTGTAGTAACTCTCTTTTAAAATTTTATGAAATATTAATCTAAACCCTTTTTTTTCTTGTGAGAATATATTAATTTTCTATTTTCTTTTAACTTCTTGCTTTTAATAAAATTTTATTGAGCTATTTTTATTTTATTTCATCACTAAGTGCTTATTTCAACTCAAAGTCTTAGTCAAAAAATGATGCTTGTAATTTCTCAAGCAATTTTTAGTTTTCTTCGTATCTCCATGAGTAGTTTAAAACATTCTAACTGTAGCTAGACAGTAACATAAAGTCGTCTTATTTTATTGAATATGTATTTTTTTGGTCTTGGTCTTTGATCTTTGTGTTTATTTGCAACTTGTTCTCCTTCAATTTCATTCAAGTAATTCAAGAGTCTAAATAAGCTACAATAAAATTAAGTTATATACACTACATGAAAACAACAAAATTATCTACCAAAAATTACTGTGTAAAATTTGATTTTTGACAGAAATTTAAGTCAGAAATTTTTGTATAAATAAAACCTTTCTTTTTCATTTTTTTAACAATTTCAAAAATCAACTCTTATCAAATCATAATTTTCTCTAAAACCTTAAAAGGTTAATCTTAATTTAATAGTTTTATTTTAAGTAGTTAATTAAATTAAATATTATATTTAGATTTTTAGTTAGATTTAAAGATTGAATTATATTTAGATCGTTAATTGAATAAAAAATTATATTATTCTATACTGCTCAGATTTATTGATATTATTAAAAGTTTGATATCTTATAATAAAAATATTTTTTAATCAATTTAGACCAGTTCGGACTTCATATAAGAATTGATCGAGTCTAAATAACATTTTTTACGGCCATGACAGTGAAGTTGACCCACATAGAAAACCTGTGTTCAATGAATTGATCCAATAGAAAATCACTACTCAGCCGCCAAAAAAGAAAAAAGAAATTTCACTATTCTAAATTTGAAATAAACGACTTCAGAGAAGATGCATGGTCTTTTATACAAATAAATTTCTAGATAGATTAATATCCCTCCCTTTTTTAATTATTGGAATTTTTGAACAAAAAAATAGTAACTGAAAGAACTAAATTTACTAAATTAATATTAGTTTAGGGTTATGAAAATTTCTTTAGCATAAAATATCTATTGTATAAAATTACAGGTGATCAACCACCAATAATCATAATAGATTATTTTATTAATAGTTAAACAAACTAAATTAGATTTATACCTAACAAAAAAATAACTAAATATTATTTTCTAAGAAAAATATTATTATCTATATGAAATCATAATATTTTTTAATTGATTTTTTTTTAAATCACATCTAGTTTCTAAATTATAATTACAAAAAACTAATATCAATTATAACCATATTTTGATTAAGTAGATGTTATTCAATATTCCTATATTAATTTAATTCGAAACAAAAAAATAATTTCTAACAATATGTAATCAAGTAATTTCTATAGCATTATTTCACAATACATTTATAAATATGAATTTAAAATCATAAACAATTATCTAGATTCCATTGGAAAATATGATTATTTTAATATCCAAAATAATTCCAAAATAAACCTATTAAAAAAATAACATAACCATAGTATAGTTATAGCTATAAATATTCTCTATAGTATTATTTAGAAGTACATTAAATAATATGAATTAGAAAACAATAAAATTACACGTCACAGAATAATAATATTTTTTTTTAAAATGAAAAATATTCACGAATTTAAATACAATGTTGATCCAAATTCTTTATTTGTTACTATTTTTATTTTTTTTTGAAAACTGATCACTATTTTTATTTATTCTCTTGTGCTTTATTTTCTACTATTTTCCTGTATAAACTACGATATTTTTCCTACATAAAATATAGGTAAAAGCCCATGATAGGATCTAAATAATATGTTAATGTTAATTTCTATACGGGTTCAACTTTAGTGATGTGAGGGCAACATTGTCTTGTCGCGCTCTCCAACGGTAAATGAATTTGCAACCACATTGTTCGGCAGTCCAATTGTGATAATCACTTTGGGAGATTACAATCGCATCTTGCGGATTAAAATCTTCAAGCATAGGGTTCCCACGAGGATCGGTTTGAAAATGTGTATATCTCTTGGGAATCCCCAAAGCTTCAAGCTTTGCGAAGACAATGTTGTATTTAGTTGCAATACAAATACAATCTATAATGAATCAATCAGATAGACAAATCATGCTCCAGTTAAACGAGAATTGTGAAATCCGTTTTGTTTCAGTTTGGCGAAATCCTCGTAGGCTTCTGCAATAAGGTGATCATCGTCCCATTGATCACGATAAGTATCAGATTGGGTGCATAGTCTCTTGAGGCCAAGAGAATGTTCTAGTTTTCTCCAACGTTCAACAGGTGGACAACCGCATTGTTCAGCTATCCAGTCAAAGTACTCAACCTGCAAGTGAAAGATTTTGGAAGAACGAATGCAACTCTATAGTCTAATGATCACACATGAAGCTAAAGGATATATATATATATTACCTGGGAATCACCTAAGCGATGAGTATATCTCTTGGGAGTACCCGTGGCTTCAAGCTTTGCATAGAAAGCTACAACATCTTCCATCATCTTGTCTTGTGTCGGAAGCATAACCCGACCAGATAAAACTGCAGCCACCCACTTGCTCTGGATCTCAAACATGTAGAATTGCAGGGCCTAGGCAAAGAACAAAGATCAAACCCAAGTGGTGACAGAATATCGATAGAGTTCAACTGGTGAAGCCAAAGGAGAGACTGAGACTAACATTCCATGGTAAACCAATGAAGGAAAGACCAGGAGCAAGGGCCGGAGGAAATACATGTTTGTAAAGAGGTCCAACACAGTTATCATCGATGTTCACGTAGCCACTGGTATCAAGAAACGGAAACCTATACTTGTACCTTCACATAAGCCTAACAACAATTAGATCCTTTATCGAACATTCAACTTGTCTTGGTCACTAATCTGTTGTTTCTAAGACAGGAAAATTACCCTGTGCAATGTACAATGGTATCAGCATGCACCACCTTCCCATTTTGGAAAACCACCGAGCCATCCTCATGTGTGCTCTTTATCTGCAACATATCAAAGGAACATCAATTCTCTACTTCATGCCTGGCTCAGTTCACTCTCTTATCTCTCTTCTTCTTACCACAGAGTGAAGCCACAGATTATTGAGCCCAGGAAGCTTCTCGTAACCATCTGGTGTACTTGTCTTAGATGCAATGTGGACTTCCTTTGCGACTCCTGCTATGTCCCTGCTAATGTCAGCCCCACTGGCAAAATTTCCTATCACCACCACCACCTGCAAACATACCAAAGCAAATATGCTAAATTTGTTGGTGTGTTTAGGACAAAGTCGTTAGACTTAGCTGTAGGTTATTGAAATAAGCTTCAGCTTGGACGAAGCCTTTACGTTTTAATAGGTCAAATCTGTTGCTTCTAGTTTGTTAAAGACCTCCAAATAAGTATGAGGCAGTTGTAGTCGAATT
Organism: Biscutella auriculata; assembly: GCA_900406285.1. NCBI lineage: Eukaryota > Viridiplantae > Streptophyta > Magnoliopsida > Brassicales > Brassicaceae > Biscutella > Biscutella auriculata. The sequence goes on along the minus strand of OVAO01002770.1, from coordinate 7,052 downwards.
GGCTTTTAAAGGTCGCTCGGAATAATGAGAAATGCAGAGTTTTTCGTTTTCATCATTTAGTTTCTTACTCTCTGTTCTAAACAAAATTTACAGGGCTTCAACAATTTTAAAGCCTCAAAAAATCTAACCAAACAAAGTGTAAACAATTCCTACGAAAGGGTTTGCTTATATAAGAAAAAGTGTAATATCTAAAAAGAAGCTACAAAAAAACTAGAAATGATTCAAAGGTTCTGTGAGTACCTGATCTTTGAATTGATCTGGAACACGATAATTATGGCTATGGATCTGCTTGCCTGGCCATGAATCTATTCCTAAAACACAATAATGCAAAACCAATTTTATTAAAAAAATCACTGAATCTCAACGGCTATCAAGAACATGAGAGATCAAGGCCAGATGCATCAGATCAAATCAAATCCCAAAGTTCCAGATTAAGCAAAGATTCAGTGGAACTAAAATTACACTTGTTTAATCAAATGTACCAGGAACATGAGCACGGCGAGGCTCTGTATAGTGTCCATTGCAAACGACGATAGAGTCAAAGAACTCTTCGGTTAAAGAACCGGAGCTCACAGACTGAACCCTCCATTTCCGGCCGTTCTCAGCCGCTGGCTCCACCCGCACAACTTCCGTTTCAAATCGGACCATCTCCTCGATCTTGTACTCTCTCGAGAAGTCTTGAAGGTACATCAGGACTTCCCTGTGACTCGGGTACCGTCTCGGATCTCTTAACTCATCACCGAGTCGAGGAACAAAAGGGAAATCGGAAAATCCCATGCATTCTCTGGGGAGATTGGTGCGTAGGGAGCTATAGAGACTCGAGTGGATTATGTGTCGTTTCGGTTCGACGCTAAGCGGATCTGATTCGACACGAGGAGTGTATACCCAGAGACCTCCTACTTGTTTCTCCCGCTCAAATACTACGACGGAGTGACACTCACGCCGGAGCTCTCGAGCCGCCACAAGGCCGGCGGCTCCGGCTCCAATCACGGCAACGCGGAGAGAACTGATTTGATTCGGTCCTGATGACATATTCAACGAAAGTCAACGAAATAGTGTCGTGCTCCATTTGATCTGGGTTTGAGTTTGAGTTTGACAATGAAAGACACAGAAAAGGACAAAGAAGACAACAAGTAGATAAAATGTGTTTGGTGTTAAAAATGAAAAAAAAAGTAAATAAATGTTGTTTGACGCTAAAAATACAATGTTAATAAACGTGTTTATGTTAAGAAATTTGTGAAGAACTAAAAGAACCAAGATAATTATTTCATTTGGATAAAACCATTTAATCGATAATGTTTAAGAAAAAAATATGTTTACAATAATTTTTTAAAATGTATCAAGCAGCACTCAAATCAACAAATAACTTTCCATATTTAGATGGCAAATGTTTCTCCTTAGTCACATTTCAATCATCTTCCAGAATGAATTAACTAAGAAGAACTCGGTTTCAGTTTGGCAAATTCTCGATAGATCTCTTCGATGAGTTGATCATCATCCCATCGATCACGATAACTGTCACCACCAAAAAAGAGATTCTTGAGGGCCAAATTGTATTGTCGTTCTCTCCAACGTTCTATGGACATGCAACCACATTGTTCAGCAATCCAATTGAAATAATCACTTTGGGAGATTAAAACCGCATCTTGTGGATTAAACACCCCGAGCATAGGGTTCCCTCGAGGATCAGTTAGTAAATGTGTATATCTCTTTGGAATCCCCAAAGCTTCAAGCTTTGTGTAGAAAGCTGTTGCATCTTCCATCATCTTATCCTCTGAAGGAAGCTTAACCCGGCCCGAAATAACCGAAGCCACCCACTTGCTTTGGATTTCAAACAAAAAGAACTGAAGCCCCTGAGATTATAACACCAAAGATCAAAGTAAATGAGCCCAGAGATTACAAGAACAATGCAGATCAAGAAATTTCAAGACATTCTAAATCTCTGTGTCCCATTCGTGTGTAGCATATAGTAATACTAACCATGAAAGGTAAGCCAATAAAGGAGAGTCCAGGGGCTAGAGCAGGAGGGAAAACATGCTTGTAAAGAGGTCCAACACGGTTATCTTCAACAGTTACACAACCGTTGGTTTCAAGAAATGGGAAATGATACTTGTAGCCTGTGCAATGCACAATGGCATCAGCATGAACCACTCTTCCGTTTCGAAACACCACAGAACCATCCTCACGGGCACGATTTATCTACAACACATCAAGCAAAACTTTTCAAGGAAATAAAAAATGCTAAATTGGCTCATTGTCTCAGTTTTTTGTTTTTCATTTCTTCTACCGTTGGATGAATCCATAGATTGCCGTAACCAATTTTGTGTGAGTCGGATCCAACCGATTTGGACGAGATATGGACTTCTTTTGCCATTGTTGCTATGTCACTGCTAATGTCGTTTCCACTTGCTTGACTTCCTATCACTATCACCACCTATAAACATCTCAAAACAACAGTCAATGTAATCAAATCTATAACCAAAAAGTGTTACGATACAAGAAAATGAGGGAAATAGTGGATTTTGGAAAGACCTGGTCTTTGAATAGATCTGGAATCCGATAATTGTGGCTATGGAATTGCTTTCCTGGCCATGAATCTATCCCTAAAAACAATTAAGAAACTAATCAAACATTAACTTCAAACTAATCATACCTTAATTAACCAGAACTTTACTTACCAGGAATATGAGCAATACGAGGCTCTGTGTAGTGACCATTGCAAACGACGACTGCGTCGAAAATATCTTCACCGGAGTCACCACTTGAGCTCTTAAATTCAACTCTCCATTTACGACTGTTCTCCGCCGTCGGCTCCACACGCAAAACCTCCGTGTCAAATCGGATCATCTCTTCGATCTTGAACTCTTTGGCGAAGTCTTGAAGGTACATCATAACTTCCCTGTGATCCGGATACCGTCTCTTGTCCCTGGATTCGTCGTCTCCGGATCGGATCATGAACGGAAAGTCACTGTAACCCATACACTCTCGAGGGAGATTGGTGCGAAGTGATTGGTAGATGCTCGAGTGCACGATGGTTCGATCCGGGTCAATGCTTAGTGAGTCAGGTTCGACTCGATCAGTATACACCCAGAGTCCTCCAAGTTGTTTCTCACGCTCGAAAGCGATGACGGTGTGCCCTTCACGGCGAAGCTCTCGAGCAGCTACGAGTCCGGCAGCTCCGACTCCGATAACGGCCACGTGACGAGCACGTGAGGTGATTGAGTTTAGCAGTGGTTGTGTCATTTTGTCAATTGTCAAACAATTCGGAACTGAAACTGTTTCCTTAATAAATGTCTGCATATTTACTTATATTGCTAAAAGGACCCTGCATTATGGAATATTTCTAAATTTCACCATCAAATAGNACGGCCACGTGACGAGCACGTGAGGTGATTGAGTTTAGCAGTGGTTGTGTCATTTTGTCAATTGTCAAACAATTCGGAATGTCACTGAAACTGTTTCCTTAATAAATGTCTGCATATTTACTTATATTGCTAAAAAGACCCTGCATTATGGAATATTTCTAAATTCCACCATCAAATAATTTTTTTAACAAACCACAAAAATGTGTTATCTATTGTGTAATCAGAGTCTTGTCTATCTTACTTGTTTATAAGAAAATAGATAAAGAAAGAGATGGAAACAGAGAGACGTGGCTTCAAACAGAAGAAAGAAAGTTGTCGTGCCATCAACTAAGTTTCTAAATATAGATTGAAGAGACAAAATGGATTATTAATAACCAATCAAAAGTCCCGTTTTTGTAGAGAAGAAGAAGATTATATAAGAGAGAACACAATAAGAAAAAAAAGCAAGAAAGAGGAAACTGATCAAGGTACATGTCTCCTTTCTTTTCATCGAATTTCTTCCAATTGCTATTTTTCTTCGTGGTTTTGTTAGTTTGTGGAATTTAGATACAAAATGGACTTTGTAATATGTGAGGGTTACGATATGTTCTTCATATGTGATTCATGTTTTGTGCAGACAAGGAAGATAGTAGAGAATGGTGAACATCAGAGTACAAAAAGGTCCGGAATCTCCGAGGACGACGGAGGTGGGAGAGATAGACACAAGAGCACCGTTCCAATCGGTAAAAGCTGCGGTGAGTTTGTTCGGAGAAGTTGCAATCTCAAAGCAAAGAAGTACACCAAGGAGGTCTCGTCTTTCCTCTGAGGTAATTAATATGAAAACAACAGNTAATATGCAAACAACATAATCGATCATCAAACGCCTTCATTGACTTTTTGGGTTTTAAAACGCCTTCTTATGTTTCAGAGCGTTTGCGACAAAGAAACACAGCTAATGTTAGTTCATAAAGAATTCGTCAAGATCAAGCAAAAGCTAGAAAACGCTGAGACCACTAGATCTCGTGCTCTTTCTGATCTCTCAAAGGCAAAGAAGACAATGGAGGATCTTAGCAATAAGCTTGAAACTGTCAACAAGTCTAAGCAATCCGCTATTGATACCAAAGAAACTGTGCAACAGCGTGAAGAACAGCTTGAGCATGATAAGTCACATGGCTCTCCTCCTCACCATCATGAACTTGACGTTGCTAGAGAACAATATCTCTCCACCACTATTGAACTCGATGCTGCTAAGCAACAGCTCAACAAAATCAGACAGAGCTTTGATTCTGCTATGGACTTCAAAACCACGGCCTTAAACCAGGCTGCAGAGGTTCAGCGTGCACTTCAAGTAAACTCTGCTAAGGTTAACGAGCTTTCCAAAGAGATTTCAGATATGAAAGATGCGATTCATCAGCTTAAACTAGCGGCTGCTCAGAATGTGCAGGAGCACGCCAATATTGTGAAGGAAAAAGACGACTTACGACAATGTTACAAAACTGCTGTTGAAGAAGCAGAGAAGAAGCTACTTGTCTTGAGGCAAGAATATGAGCCTGAGCTCTCAAGAACTCTTGAAGCTAAACTGATTGAAACAACTTCAGAGATTGAGACTTTACGGGAGGAGATGAAAAAAGCTCATGAATCAGAGATGAACACTGTTAAAATCATTACAACTGAGCTTAATGATGCTACGATGA
>OVAO01002769.1:0-12181 GCA_900406285.1 Biscutella auriculata | reverse complement strand
CAAGAATAAATAATAAATTTCATTTCTTTGTGTTTAGTATTTAAATATTTTTTTTAATATAATGACTTTATATAGAATTTTTATTGCAAGAGAAACTTTTAATGAAAGTTTTTGAAAATATATCATCTATATAAAAAAATTGCAAATAAACTCATCAAGTCGTAGTCATTCTGTAAAACTACGTCATTTTGATAAAGTAACAAAATAAACAAAAGTGATATAAGGGAGAATTGAACTTAAAACCTCTACACTACACAATTATACACTTAACCACTAAGCTATATTAATTCTTTTCTAAAATTTCATACTATCAATCACATAATTATAATATTTGTAGGAAAGGGGGTGCCACGTGTCATCGCGGGAGAGCACCCTCTTCCTCTTTTATATATTAGATTTATAAGTGAGAAATTTAAAATCTATATGATTGCTAGTAATTTGTGAAAAAAAGTTACGAGGCGTCTTGCCACCAATTTTAGTTGAAATTTTTTTAAATTTAAGACTAATTTCGATTATTTTGGTTTAAACATGTGTGTTCAAGATGTGTAATATATAACATTTTCTTAGTTTGTGAAACCATAAACAATATTGTATACTTTTTTTCATTTATTCTAGACAAGAAAACAAGAATTGTTAATCTATTTCTTTGATTCAAGAAGAATAAGGTAGCAAATACATGATTTCTTATTTTTTATAATCATACTTTATATCTGAATGCTTTCAATATAATTTATTAATACTAGCTAATCCAAGTCCAAAANATATATAATATATGAAGATGAAGCTTGGGTTAAACCAAACTCATGACCAAAGCTGTGAAATCAAGCCTAGCGTTGCGTTTGTCCCAACGAAATCCAATGACATCATCTTTTTTGAACATTCTTCTTTCAAGAATCGTATTCCAACCACATAATTTGAAATTTCCTTCATTATCCTTTTTGATTGTAAGATATGTGGAAATGTCACGATAATAATCATGAACATTCACAATCTCTTCCAAATCATCATGCAACACTCGTTTCGTACGAGCCACACCCCAACAAGGAAACAATTCTTGATTTAGTAATTCTGCAGACAAAGTTAGTGTCCCTGAATATATGTCTGATGCTGTCAACTTCTTTGAGATGCTCCAAGGATTCACCATTGTATAATCGGAGCTAGTGATGATCAAGAAATAGACACAAGATAATAAAAATTTGGGATTCTTGGGGTTTCTTTAAATATACTTCTTACGTAACTCTAGTAATAAAGGACTATTTATTATAATAAGATTTGATGCATGGGATATTTGTAATAATGGATTTTTGATTATGTAAGATATGTAAGATATGATTGTATCTTTTATAAGCATATTTATCATATCAATATTTCTATTGTTCCGATTTTTTTTTAGCCAAATAAATACTTTGACATGCATGTATATTGGTTTACCATAAATTGCAGTGCACGAGTTAAATATATTTTCAGATTACTTTTTAAATACTTTTTTTGTATTTAAACTAAGATTTATAATAGTTAATAAATATATCTTAATTTAAACATCAGATTGTTTAAAAATGAATAAAAGTTACTAGTATTAGTTTAATAAATTATTGATTCCATATTTGAATTTTAGATATAAATCGACAAACCATATTATTTATAAAAATACTTTAAATATTATTGTATACTAATTGAATCCTCAATAAATATTAATTGATATATTTCATTTATTTCTCTAAAATTGAATTTACGTATTTAAATATTTAGATTATATAAACAACAATTATCATCTTAAATGTTTGCATTAATCTTATCGTTTAAAACAAAAATCAAAATAATTTTTATGAATATTTTTAATAAGTATTGTTTGACAACACAAATAGTAATTAACAAAGGAAATATAAATATATTTGATATCTATTTTAAAATATGAGTTAATCAAAGAAAATAAAAGCTTATAAACTAGTATTATTATATTAGCAAATGCTAAAAGAAATCTTAATAAGTTTTTAGTTTTTAAATAATTTAATTATTTATTTCGAAAATTTAACATATAATTTTTTTTAAAATACAGTTAATAACATGAATAATAATTAATAAAGCAAATTAATTATATATTTATTTAGTAACTGAGATAATTAAAACAAATAAATTTTTTAAAATAATGTGGGTTGAGATATCCTCTAATACTCTTTTTTTTTAATATGTATTGAAATTATACAAAGTATATTATGTAGAAATTGTAGTATGAGTTGCGACTAGAAATTCAATACTGCATGAATCATGAAGATCATTAGATTACCTCTTTTTTTCAAAACCAATTTGTTAGATAAATTCAATTAACAAAACTTTCCAACGTTTTCATTTTCAGATATTATTTTGATGATTAAATTTACTCGAAAATATGCGGGTGTAAAAGTTAACAAAATCCTACTCAACAATGAAAATAAAATTGAAAATCAGAATTTCTCACAAAAATATAATTGAGCAGAAAATTTTCCGACATATAGTAGCAAAGAACAGCAACTGTTGAGCTCAATATCAATCCGCTCACATACAAAACAAAACCTTGACAAAATCTTAAGGGAAAACAACACTTTTGGGATCAAACTGAAACCTTTGGAGTATCTTGATAAACGAAATTACTCAGCCATGTCTTCTTCTTCATCGTCGTCGTCTTCTTGATCTTCACTGAGATCAAGGTCAGCAAGTAACTCTTCAATTGGTACAGAAGGTGCGCCTTCTCCATCTGTCATTGAAGCTGTCTCTGAAGCTTCATACTCCTTGTTCCTGTACAAGGATATGTTGAACCTTAGCTCAGGGTTTTCTTCAAGATCCCTCATAAACTCTTCATATTCCTTCTCTGTCTTCTCTGGATCACCCCTGCCTCCTCTTGAATCATCCATCTCCATTGGTAGTTTCTTGAGCTTCCATTGTCTTGTTTTCCTCTGCTTCCTCTCTCTCTGCTCCTCGTAACATTTCTTTATCAGAATTGCTTCAGGAAGTCCATTCTTAACACTCAGACGGTACTTCTCCAGTTCATCATCGTTCACATTGGCCCCATACAGGTCATAGCCTAGAGCTTGATCCCCAGGTTTCAGAATGTGTCCTAGATGAGTTTGGACATAAAACATCTTACCAATGTCTGATTCACGCGCAATTTGAACATAGGATAAAGCGTACTTTTGCCCTCCAACAGTCGCTTCACCAACTGGTGGTTCCACGTCAAACACAAAGTACTTCACAAGCTGTCTGCTGGTAAGGGCAGACCGGAAACCAGATCTCCAGTATTGTCTCGCGTCCAAGAACGCACATCTTAAGGTTCTAGGGTCAAGGAGGGTGATGTTGTCAGAGACTTTTGTGCATACCACAAGTGGACCAAGGTTTCCTAAGCCGCTAGCAACTTTCTGAGGCAAGCATATCAGATCCTCACGGCAAATGGGACAGATTTTAACAGAGTAAGTGTACTTGTAGTTGTACAGGCTGCTCTTGACATCATGGGACACAAGTTGTTGGTCCTGACGATATTCAATAGGGACAACTTTCCTCAGAAACTCCACAAAGCTATTAGCATGACTTTTATTCCCAAAGAAAAAGTCGATTCCTTGATCAACCTGCTGGATTCTGATGGCTCGTGAAGCTGCGTCGTGCCTCAGAATCAATTGTTCCAGATAAAAGAAAGTCCGCCTGTGAGGAACATGTTGCCTAAGCTGAACGGAGGCAACCCACTGATCAGGATTAGCCTGAAATCTCGAGCAAGACTCACACAAATTGTCTCTGACAGTATACTCAACAGGATAAGATTGCTCAAGAACAGCACCATTGAGAACCTCAGCTTGAACAGTCAACTTCACTTTGATCCTCTTGGAATGGGGCTCAGTCCAAACGAACTCAGCGTTCTTGAGCTTGACTTTGTTGAGATTCTTCAACCTCTTGATGCAGAAAGTCAAGAGCTCTTTAGATTCCCATTGAGCTTTGATCCAAGTCTTTGGAGGCTGCAAGTAACAACCACACTCAGGGCAGTAGAAAATCTGAATACTCTTCTGCAATCCTTCGGTTATGTCAACTTCAGAACGAAGACAATTCACACACATATTTGCTGCATTTGGTGGCATAGGAACACCACACTTGCAACACAGAACGCTTCCAATGGTTTGTTGAACCTTAAACATGCCTGATTGTTGATCCATTACTGACATCTGTAAGATCAGTAATAGATAACGAAATCAAACACTAAGGAAGAACAAGAAACCTAGAAACAAAATTCTTTAAAGAAAATCATAAAACGGGAACAATTCAAGAGAACACCACCTGAAATTAAGATCTACAAGCGAATTCAGATGAAGAAAGACGAAAACATACCTATTACACGAGAAGGGAAAGAGGAAGAAGATGAGGCGGTTTCGTTGGATATAGAATTTCGGAAGCGGTAGCTCACAAGAAGAGAAAATGACTTTGTGTGTGTATTTGGTTGATTTAGGGTTTAAGGAAGCGAAAAAAGTATAGACCAGCAGCCTAAACCGAAATCTCAACAATTTAATCTTTTCGGTTTTCTTAAATTTGGTCAAATTTATTTGGTCGAACCGATCGCAGCGGCCGATTTGCGAGCTATGTATATACCTCACTTCTGATTTGTATGGGTCTTTATTTTGAGAACACTTGTAAAAAAGGCCTACAAGTTTAAATTATACCTATAGACCCAAACTTTGTAGATAGAATTTTAGAATTGCACAAGGCTGAACATTTATTTGAGCTGAGCATGTTCCCAGCACGCTNACACTTGTAAAAAAGGCCTACAAGTTTAAATTATACCTATAGACCCAAACTTTGTAGACAGATTTTAGATTGCACAAGGCTGAACATTTATTTGAGCTGAGCATGTTCCCAGCACGCTTATGTACAAGTCCAATCTTGAACTAAAGCCCAACAAATTAGGATTTGAGAATATCACAACAAAATATATCATTTAAGTAAAAATTTATATTATGGTATAATAATTATCTTCTTATATATTAAAAATAAAATATTAGACGTAACATGTAAAGTACACAATTTTTTTATTTAATTTTTATTTTAAAAATTTAATATCTTAAACTCCTTGTCAAACCTAATTTTTATTTAATTCTATTTTAGTTGATTATTATTATCCGTATTACAAAACAATATATTCTTCACAAAAAGNTATTATGGTATAATAATTATCTTCTTATATATTAAAAATAAAATATTAGACGTAACATATCAAGTACACAATTTTTTTATTTAATTTTTATTTTAAAAATTTAATATCTTAAACTCCTTGTCAAACCTAATTTTTATTTAATTCTGTTTTAGTTGATTATTATTATCCGTATTACAAAACAATATATTCTTCACAAAAAGTTCTTTATTGTAATTTGAATAAATAATTACTTTATTCAAAAGCATCCTCTTATATATGGTGGTGTTTTATTTTAAAATTGAAAACATATTAAAATTTAGTTCATGTTTTTTTTTGTTTTTTTGGATGATCATGCAAATTGTAAAACTTGAAGAAAAATGACTATATTTATTTTTAATTATCATTTAACATCAAAATTTTTAGGATTAAATTATAATAATATATAAAAAATAAATTTATTTTCATCAAACTCATTATTTTAATAAAAGAAAATAATGATAATTTATATCATATATTAAAATAGGAGATTTTAAATACGTATTAAGAATTAGTATATTTTATAGTTGTCTGTTAACTTGTTGGACTTAGTGGATGTGGGCATGTCCGTTTGACAGCTCTACTAACATATCACATAACAAATTTTCACGACTTTGGGCAACACACAAATAGAATCCTTGACAATCCCAATCTATCCATCTTGCCGCATTTTTTGTGGCAAACGGACAAGACCGTCCACTTTTAACATAATTCTCACCAACTAAATACAAAATGTAGTATTTTACGAAAATTTTCAATTTTGAGACTATTATTAAATAAATAAGCACAATTTCTCAAAATAAAAAATTTTAATGTTTTATAAAATCTCTCAGTTTTATGGATTATTATCGACAAAATAAAATACAAAATTTTAGAATTATACAAAATCTCATAGTTTTTATCACATATTTTCTACCAGAACAAACTAATTTCTCAAAACAAAAATGTATCAATGTTTTGGGGTCTTGTGTCTCTACTATAGAATGTTGTGAGAAGAGCTAGGTCTTTTTGATTCATGGTAGTATTTAGATCCAATGAGACTTGCCATCTTCGGAACTAATTTTTGCATATAAAATTTAAAGATCTTGTTAGAACATACGGTACAAAAGTATAGAGTTATAAAAAGCGAAAAACCGAAGCTTTTTTATTAGCTTTTTCTGTTGTCGGATATTTATCTCCGTATTTCAAGCAGGCAACATCAGAGCAAGAATGTTGAGATCAAGTTTTAACTATAATTAGGAGTATACCCGCACAAATGTGCGGGTTTATTTTTAGTTTATTATTTTAAAATTATTTTCTTTAATATTTTAATTAAATTGTTTAGTTATTTAATATATATTATTCCTTATAATTTTTTTCTTACATTTTACATCTAAATCTATAAATTTTATGGTATCGTGAGTTTTAAGTCAATTATGCACAAGAAATAGATCTAAAAATTTCCAATATAACCCTTATATAAGGAATTGTGTATTTGTATTTTTAGCAAAATGCAAAACGACGTCGTTTTGATAAAAAAACATATCTATGTAAAACAAAAGATTTGATATCTTGATCTCAGTAATATCTAATATGGCTACTAACCACTTGAAGTAAGTGAATATTTTTGAAATGATTTAATAAATATTTCTTTTAATAATTATTGATGTATAGGAGGGATGACATGTGTCATCACGGAAAAGAACCCTCATAATCATTCCGTAAAACTACGTCATTTTGAAAAAGTAGCAAAATAAACAAAAATGACACAAAGAAGAATCAAACTCATAATATTTACACTACACAATTATACACTTAACCATTAAACCACATTAAATATTTTATAAAATTTAACACTATCAATAACATAATAATAATTTTTGTAGGAAATGAGTGGACAGTACAACCGAAGAGATCCCCTCCTCCGATTATATATTAGATTTGCTAATAAATGTCACTGAGAACCAGATCGGTCCGGTTTAAACATTTTGAAATCAGGAAATGTGAAGAGAGTTTTTCGTCTTTAACAACTCATGAAAATAAGGAAATAAAACAAGAATTAGTTCCGAAGATGGCAAGTCTCATTTTTCTCTCAAAACGACGAAGTTTTGAGAGCCTGCATTCTTCTGTATCTTTGAGATCTTCCTCAGAATATCAGCAAATGCATTCTTGTCCTGTAAAAATCCATAAAAAGATGCGTTTATTATTTGATGTTCCAGAATAACCTCAAGATCATTAGATTAGTCCTAAAAGAAGAAACTATTTATATATTACCTCTTTGGTTTTGAGTCTCGCCTTAAACCTGGAAACAAGGTCTTGTGTTGTAACTTGCTTCTTCTCCATCAGAACTGCACGGATCTCGTCTTCGGTCACAGGCCCAGTTGCTGATGATGATGCAGAAGCTGAAGATGGTTCCGGTTTAATGGCTTTAGTTGGTGCGCTCGATTTGGAAACCGTGTTTGTTCTCTCTTCTTTCACCGATGATTTCGAGTCCTGCTTACAAAAGTCACAAACAAAAACCACAGTTTGTTAGACAACGCAAGAGATTCAACTCTTTTGCCCGAACAGGGTGTAAAACTTATATTCCTTATTTGTTAAGCTGATATTATTGGCTTTATAGACTGAATATTCTCAATCTCGCAATAGCATAAAGACAAGCAAGTGTCTTACAGTTTCAGTCTTGACTTTCTTTTGAACAGAGCTGCTAGGCTTTTTAGAATCACTATCATTTAGTTTTCTCTTTCCCTTGGATGGTTTAGCAGAAGGTGTTGCACGAGCAGGTCCAGATGGTGCAGGTTTTGGTGGAGTACTATCAATAGGTTCTTCTTTGGTTGCGTCCTTCTGTTTAGAATTTGTAACTTGACCAAAGTTTGTCTCCTCCTCCTATGAAGTAACATTAAGGATTATTTTCTTGCATATCAAAGATATAATAAAATGACTGCTTGAGTAACCAAATGATTTAAAAGCAAGAGAAGCAAACTGTATTGAAAACTGAGGAGGGCTCACATCATCTGAATCATCATCGTCATCTTCATCAGATTCATCCAAACCATTAGCCTTTCCGAGCAGTTTCTTCAACTCTTTACCAGATTTGCTCAATCCTCCCTCCTCCTCTTCATTTTCATCATCCTCATCGTCCTGCAAAGTAAGTTAAAAGAAAGTACGAGAAAGAAAAGAGTAATCCACTATTCACTATTCAGTAAACATAAAACCTTGGATAACGTATACAAGAGTTTAAATGAAGAAACTGCTGTTTTCAGTTTCACAGAGAACTCGCATTTCAAGTGGTATTACAGTAAAAGACAGACCTGCTTTATTTCAGGAGGAGCAGGAATTTCAGGCGCCAGCAGATCTTCACGTTCCTCAGGATCATTACCGACTGCTTCATCATCATCAGTGAAAATTTCTTCATGCTCCCAGTCATCCCCTAAATAAATCAACACATTATCAATAGTTACAGATAATTTTTCCAGTTTCATCATATAGTTAACAACAAAAATTACAGCTCACCCTTCTCAATGTCATCATCATCCATGTCAAGATCACCACCTCTCGGACCCTCTTCATCATCATCATCATTACCCTTTTTATTAAGCCCGAGTCTACTTTTTCGTGATGCCTCTTCTTCTTCATCTTCCTCCCCTCTATCAGAGACATTTCCTTCATCTTCATCACCACCTGTTAACTTTTTACGACCCCTACCACCACCTCCACCTCCACCTCCACCNNNCCACCTCCACCTCCACCTCCACCACTTCCACTAGCCTCTTTGTCATCATTACCTCCAGATTTCATCATCCACCTATTATACCCATCAGCAGTTTTTCTACGGTTCTTCATCTTTTCCTCCGCTTCTTCAAGTGTAAGTTGCTTATACTGTGCAATCTTGTTGAAGTTATACCTAAAACAATTAAAAAAAAGTAGAAGTGTAAGCGTAACAATGTTCTGGAATAGTTTACAAACGGATCCACTAGAAGACATTTCCTTAAATCAAAACGGAACTGTAACGCAGAGTCAGCCTATAGACTCCATTCCAACCACAACGGTTCCATTAACAAAAAAACATATCAACAGAAGAAGCTTAGGATTCTGCTTTTCCATACCAAGAACCCGCAGGAATCGCGATAAACTCCTTGTTCTGCCTCACTAAGAGATAGTAAGTAGCAGACTGAGAGCCTTCAAGCTGCCCTTGATACTGAAACTGACCCGTTTCATCTTCCAAGATCCAAGGTTTGTTCTTTAGCTTCTCCTGAATAAAAATATATTGATTGAACAAAACTTATAAGCAAGTACCAAAAAAAAAACTGAGAACGATGTGATCCACACAACCAAACAAAATTACCCGTTGTGCATCTGTAAACTGACGACCTTGTGGTATATCTTTACGAAGAGACCATTTATTCTCAGAACCTTTCTTAAAATTTGGAAGACCAGTCACAAATCTACCAATGAAGTAATTCTTATCCGTTGGTGTGCTAGGACGAACGTTATATTCCTAAATCCCACAAAAAAAATAATAATCAAAACAACAAATTGGTTTGTGAAAATGGACCGAAGAAAAAGAACAACAACAATCATCGAAACAACAAATTGATTTTTGAAATTGAGGAAAAGACGAAGAACAAAAACGCAAGAATCTAACCCGAATCAAGCGAGTGAGGATGGCTCCACAATCAAGACACTTGGCTTTATTCTCCGCCATTGTCTTACCACATTTCAGACATAACGTCATGTGTCTACAGGAGCTTCCATACAAATCCGTCTGCGATCCACAGCCGATACACGCCGACTTTAATGTCAAGCAGTAAGACATGATGATCGAATACGATANAATGTCAAGCAGTAAGACATGATGATCGAATACGATATCTGTACACCCGTAAAGAAACAACTCAGAAAGGATATAGGGTTTCCTGATTTCAAAATCAAATTACGCAGATCATAAAAGATATCGTAAGCTATGAATAAATCAACGTTTAGGGTTCCTATTACCTCCGGATTTAAGATTGGAATCAGAGATTGTGTTCTTGCGGGAGAATGTGTGAAGGCGACAAAATTTCTCGTTTAATCGGCGAATTAAAATGTAGTGAAAAAAGAGGAGGAAACAAATATACTCCCTCCGTTCCTTATTATTTGATGTTTTAGAGTTTATCACGTTGATTAATAAAATACAAAAACATCATTTAATTTATCTCTTTTTCATAAAAATTTCATTAACTTCATCTATTTTAACCAATCAAAAACCATCCTGCATAGTATTAATGAATTTTAGCTTTAAATTTTTGCATTGAAAATCGAAAACATCATTTAAAATGAAACAAAAATAAAAACCTAAAACACCATCTATTGAGGAACGGAGGGAGTATAACTTACAAAAATAGTCTGAGTAGAAAAAATAAAACATATAAATAGTCTGATTTGCCCTCTTACAATCCTATTTTTGTCAATAATTACATAATGATTTAACATTCATTTTAAACCGTATGATCCGGGCAACCTATCATAATTTTCTTTTAAATTTTTTAACTTTATTAATATTTATTAAATTATTCTTTTAATATTTATATCTTATAGGATAATTTAATTGAATATTAAATAAAGAAAATTTTATTGAAAAGATTAGATAAAAAAATAAAGTTTATTTGAATAAGGTAAATTTTTATTTTAAATTTAAAATAAGATTTTTGTGATTTTGAATAATTAAGTATTTATTTAAATTATATTTAGATAAACTTTTATTTAAAATATATTACTTGATAACATGAATAGTATTAATCAATTAAAAAGAATTAAATATAAATTTTTTTGACAATATGATATTTTATTTTTTAAATAAAAATAACATAGAAAAATTGTAAATTTTACATGTAACTCCATTGACTTATAAAAAATAGATAAGATTTTTTTAAAATTTCAGATATACTTTTAATCGAACCGTGTAAAATGCTATTTAGAAAATGAAAGAACATATTTTTATGATTTTGAATAAATCAATTATTTTTCAAAATTATTAATAACAATTTTTTACTTATAATATATTACTTAACAATAATAATCAATTGAAAATGAATTAAATATAATGTGATTTAAGATGTTAAACTTTAAAAATAAAAAATAGATAAGAAAATTTTAATTGTTGGATACCTTTTAATCGAACCTTGTTACAAAAATATTTAGAAAATAAAAGAACATCTTTTTATAATTTTGGAAAAAAATATTTATTTAAATTATAAATAATGAAATTTTTATTAATAATTTTTGTTTTAATTTAATTATTATTATGTGTGGAAACATAAATAATTATAATTAATTAAAAAAAATTAAATATAAAAATATTTGGTAAAGAAAGAGGATATCCAATCCAAATAATACTATTGTAATGGTAACTTTAATAGATTAATAGAAGAGAATTTATAAGCTTATTTTAAAAGTATACATATCATCGTTTTATTGTTAAAAGTGTGTTTATTCTATTATAATCGAATCCAATCAAAATTTATTAAATTAAATTCGAATAGAACTTCGTAAGAATCTTAATGAAAACACAAATTTTTTGAAACCAAATTCTATTTAAGTGAAAGTTTAACAAAAACTAATTAAAATTTTACATATTATGATTTATTTTTGAATATATAATTTTTTAAAAAAATCAAACCGAATAAGAAAATAATATTTGTATAATTCATAAATTATCCGTAAAAATAGTTAAAAGTTAAAATTCAGTTTAGTGCGGGAAAAGATGTGAATTTTAAAGTTTTTTTTTATAACAATTGAGTACTTTTATATAAATAAATGCTTGATTAGCATCTTCTTTGAAGTCCAATTATGCACTTTATTGACAAAATGTGCTTTGTTCGGAAAACACGATTTTGTCTACGAATTAGCACTAATTAAGTATGTTTTGTATTCTGTCGATGATAGATTCTTCCATGTTTAATTTCGCATTACGTTTTAACATAGACAAAAAAGTCAGCAAAACTATAAAAGAAAACTCAGCATTAGAAACGAGGGAAAGTTCTTCAA
>OVAO01002768.1:2140-12182 GCA_900406285.1 Biscutella auriculata | reverse complement strand
GCTTCCATCACGAGAGTGAGTTAGTCTATATTAGAAATTCTTAGACATAGGATAAGCTCAAGGGAGTGTAGTAAACCAATCTTGCATAAAAACCTCTACCGATATCGATTTCCCTAATCCATGAGTTTGTCACCATTTCTGAATTTTCATTCCTAATTAGTATACCGCTTTATTTTATTTGTTTGCTTAGGAGTTGTTGTGACAGAACAACCCCTTTTATGTTACCTATACTTAGTAAAATCCATCATAAGGCTTGTGTATTAATTACCACCGAGTTGGTTCAACATTCCAATCAACCATCGTACCCCATACTACATTGATAAACCGACCGAAAATCCATGTTTAACAGACACCAACATATATTGTCTTGTATATCGAAAACGGATGGAAAGAGCAGACTGGGTGATGTGGTTTGTTTTGTATCTAAATCAATAAGAGATTTTAAATAACATTTTCCTTGTCACCACACTGGCTGCAAGTGCACATCTATGCCAGTTGAGTACTTAGGGATCAAATCCACAGAGAAGTTGGTATTTTAAGTCTAAAGGTGTCTAGAACTAACATGATTAAGATTTTGGGGTTTTCGTTGTTTAAGACTAGATCCAAGCGTGCAAGCAAATAAGTAAAAAATGAAATGGAAATAAGAAAGAAAAGGAAACTTAGCAATTCTAAATAAAGAAACTTTATAAATATAAAATGTTAGGTCTTTGGAAGATTCCATTCTTGGATCCCATGATCTAGTTGGTTCGATTCTAAGTGTGGCATAAGTGCACAATCTTGAGCTTGACAATTGTAGCTTGGCCCTACCCCACTCTCGTGCTGCATTAGGACCCTTAGCCACACAGACGAAATAAGTAGGGGCAATCAAATTCATTCCCTTGGTGGCCATGTTAGCATTATTACAGGACTAGGTAGATTCCCTCTCGTTTGCTCTCTCAACAAATGGTCCATGTATTCTCATGGGATTTTACCCCTATGATATGTCCCTTGGATAATTGGCTAAATTATCAAGCCTAGCCAATAATTACATGCGGGTTGAGAGAAGACTCTTAGAAAACACCCTTTTGAACTGCACCTACTTATGTATAGATCATGTTTTCCTAGAAGAAAAATCCCTAGACCCAACTACCTACTACTCACATATGAATACTATTGAGATAGACATGTGTGGTAGGGTTATAACAAGACATGTGTGGTAGGGTTATAACAATAAAAATAATAAGCAAGAAGCAAAGAAAACAAATTCTACAACAAGAAAGAGAATAACTTGGTGTAGAGAGGTCAAGAGTTCAGATAGACTGAAGGAAGCATTGCTTGATACTTGAATCGACCCTATGACTCTCCTTACAACCAATCTATAACCCTAAAGGGGAGGGTTTTCCACTATTGACTAATTGAAACCTAAGTTACTATCAATGTAATGTAGTGGTAAGTCATGATACCGAACCATTCTCGGGGTATGATTACTCATTAATTCTATGGAGAGAATATGCTAAGTCTAGGTGCAATATAGAGGATGCTTTGTCACTAAACAACTCTATTCCAAATCATAAGTAAATGCAAGCGATCAAGGAAAGTTAACTCAAGATCATAAAAAGTCAACGAGAACGATTTAAACAAATACTAAGAGAAACTAAGTAAATATGTATAGGTAATTGACTCGGGTGATCAAGCTCAAGTTTATTAATCATGCAAATGAACAATCCCTTGACTAATCACATGATCAACAAGCATTTAGATCTAGTCTATGCAACTACTAAACAACCCCAGCACAATTCCTTGGTTAGACCTCATTTAGCACTTAATTGATTCATTCCGACATTTCATCGAACATCTTCCAGACAATAAATTTTCTAAGCTCTAGATTCGATTAGCTAAGTCTAATCTAGAATTAAACGCATCAATCAAGTGAATATATTGATAATTTATGCCCTAAACAACATAACCAAACACTTAATCACCCTAATCTACCTAACCCATTCACTTAGCAAAATGACTACTAACTAATCATAGCTTCAACACTAAATACCATGAGAGATTCATGTTTAACCGTGATGAAATCAAGTAATATAAGGGAATAAAGATGGAAACGCAAATACTAAACCAAGATCTTACAAGATTCTTCAAGAGATCAAGGAAACCTTAGAAAAAGTTCTAGAGAGAACTTAAAAACCAACACACTTAAAAATAGGGCTTTTGGTCCTATTTATAGTGTTTACAAAGAAAGAAGCTAAAATCTCTTAGTTTTAATCTGCACGGAGGGCTCGTACTAGTCAGCCTGACCGGTACCTTCTTTGATGCACGATCGGTACATCCTCGGATGATCGAGGTGTGATGGATACCAGTCTACATGACACCAAGATATATTCACTATTTATGAGTCTCGGTCATGATACCGGTGACCGGTATGGTGTGACCGGTATGGTACTCGACGACAATGATTCCTTTGAATACCAGTCATTGTGACTAGTACAATTTGGTCGGTGCAACTTCACGAAATTGACTTGTTTCTTAGGCTCAAAAACACTCCAAAATGCTTCCTATGATCCGCTTCTCGACTTAAGATCGGCTCCACACCTGAAATATGATTATGCGATGCAAATGCAACCTAAAATACTCTAAATGCAGCCTAAACTAATGCAAAATGAATGAGAATGAATGCTAAAAACGATTAAACACACTGCATATCATAGCTAAAATAAACAACAAGCAACGACATATAACTCGTGATAAGCCTTAGAAACCGCTCGTTCCTTCTAGCTTTAACAGATCAAGCGTGACAAAGGTCGAGATTATGACTCTTCCTTGCACTAGAACTTTGTCCAAACTCTCAAGAACAAGACAGGAGCCTTGAGGCTTGAGTTTCAACACGAAGGAGACATAAAGAGATGAAAAAATACAAGTTTATTGCTTTGGAAAATAGCTGAAACAACCGGCAAAAGTTTAAGGAACTCGAGCACACTAAGACAAGAGATAAAGCCTCTTTGTCAAGAGCCCTAAACTAAGCCTAATGATCTAAGAACATCCAAGCTCTCTTAATGAATGAAAAATAAAGTATTTACAGAGTTAAGAGGTGATGGAGGTGAGCTAGGGTTCTCCTTAGAAAAATGACAAATCGCACAAAATATTTTGCTTCCATTCAAGTTCTGAAATTTTCCATTTCTCTTTTTGAGAGAGACTTCTAGAAGATTAGAACAACTCGCGCCAAGGATGGGCCATTTGGTGGGACAAAACTTAAGTAGATCGAGCTTAATTCGGCAACATGTCCACAGTCTAAGTGAGTTATCGTGGGCCATACTATATGGATTGTTGTGTTATCAGTGGGCATAGAAAGCTATTTCATAGGGATTCACGTCTATAATGGGTTTGCATCATGTTCTGTTCTGAAGGTAGCTCTAAAAGTTCAATTTCCACCGGCTATCGATCGATTCGTTCCACAACCTTTGCAAGAAATATGGTATTCTCAGGCTAGAGCTCCAATTAGCATTACGCAAAATTCAGGGGAAACTAGATGTCCCTATATTTGATTTAATCTCAGCCTAGCATCGTGATTGTGTCGGATCAGGAACTTATGGAATTTTCCATTTTCTGCTCGGTTTCAATGGTTTTAGCACATTTCCAATCGAATCACTCCTTTTGCTCCAAAACCTATAAAATCATGAAAACATCTAAATAAATTCGTTATCAAGTCAATAATGGCACCAAAACCATCATTAATATAGGTTATATGAGGGTCAATTATACTCTCATCACACCCCCACGCTTAGATTTTACTTGTCTTCAAGGAAAGCAATTCGTAAAGCTAAATAATAGTTAAGTTCAATACTGATATTTAGCACACTCATGCACAAGAAATAACCAGACCATCAAAGTGACTTATACTAATGCACATATAGCTACAATACAACTAAAACCTAGGATAAGGGTGCCCAACTCAAATGAATGCCCAAACACAATCAATTGACTCTTTAAGTAGATTAGGTTAAAAATTTAGTCTTTACCAATAAAGGTTCGATCAAAAGCCATTTCTCTTTACTCTCCTAGGTCCTTTCGATGGTTCTTAACTTATGATCTCTTTCCTCTCTCTTTTCTCACTTCCTCAAACTGGTTTTCACCTTTAAAGGCTTCGTTTTTTCGTCGGTTTGGTTTTCTTGGTGGTTAATTTTTCCAACAATTCTTCTTGGGTATCATTTTTTTATCAACCATCGTTTTTTCTTTTTCTTTGAAGGGAAGAGAGAGGGAATCATACTCTTGTTTTATTGTTCCACTATTATGTGCCCCATTTTAAAAGTCTAGAACGATGCATATCAAACCTATGGGCAAGTGTTTTAAGTTATTTTTGAGTCATGAAATGTAAAGTCAACGTCAAGTGCCTAAATAATTCAAGAGGAAAGGATTACCCAACTTGTTTCGGCCAAGTGTTTTTCCCTTAGTTTCTAAGCCACCCAATGTTCCTTGAAATTAGGCGTGCTAGTGGTCCATCTTATACGGTCTTGACATGAAAGAAAGTCTAAAATTTTTGAAAAATTTCAAGAAAAACTGAAACAAAACGAACAAACTTCATTAGATATATGAAAGGATTGAAATTCATAAACTAAATGTATAGATAGAAAAATAAGAAAAGTACCTAGTGGGTTGCCTCCCACTCAACGCCTTTGTTTAGAAACTTAGCTTGACTTGGATAGGTCAAGGTGTTTTGTAGTCATGTTCAAGTTTGATGATCATGTCTTGAAGCCTTTCAATGATCTTGAGGTTCAATGCCTTTTGAGCTTCAAGGTTTCCAGTATTTTCTATCATGCGTTGATTCCAATTGTCTTGGATTTCCAACCATCAACGTATGTCACCATAGTCGTCTATAACTTCCTCTTCAAGTTCATGGAGCCTTTCTTGGTTTGCTTGATGATTCAAGAAGTTATGGTTTTGCTCTTCAAGTACGTTCTTTAGTGTTTTATTGAACTTCCGGATAGCCGCATTCGTATCAAGGTAGTCACCTGGGTCGGTTCTCGGTACGTTGTCGTTGTCGACTTTCGATACGCACGGTACATCTTCGTCGTGTACCTTGCCAAGTCCCATCATGTTAGCTTTGTACTAGCCATAGATCAAGTTCGATGACGTGTAAATGACTTCTTCTTCCACATTCTGTAGGATTGCCATTTATAAAGTTCATCACTGCTCTAGCTGATTGTAAGAAGGTTCTTCCTAGGATGATTGATTGATGAGCTTCCATGGGTATGTCTAGAACATAGAAGTTTATAGGTAGCACATAATTTATGATCTTGACTTTTACACCATAGACAATAGCACATAGTTTCTTGGTTGAGGCGTCTGCCATAATTATCTTCATGTGGGTTAGGTCGATTCTCGGTACGTGCGGTACGTCTTCGTCGCCGACCTTGCCCATTTATATCATGTTAGCTTTATACCAGCAATAGATCAGGTTCGATGGCGTGTAGACGACTTCTTCTTCCACATTCTTCATGATTAATTCACCATTTTAAAAGTTCATCACTGCTCCAACTAAGCGTAAGAAGGTTCTTCCTAGGATGATTGATTGATGAGCTTCCATGGGTATGTCTAGAAAATAGAAGTTTTTATGTAGCACATAGTTGATGATATTTAGGTTTTCACCATAGAGAACCACACGACTTCTTGGTCGAGGCATCTGCCCTAACTATCTTCATGGGGGGTTAGGTCGGCTATCTCAAGTCCTAGGATGTCACATGCGTTCATCAACATCACGTTGATGCATGAACTTGTATCACAAAAAGCATCGTGCATGTTACACCCATGAATTTTGACTGATAGTAGGAACTTACGAGGATCGGTTTGTTGGGGAACATCCCTAAGACAAATATAAGAAGTTGTGGCGTGTCCAAAAAACTTCGAGTCTAGGTAAAGGTCCCCTATCTCTTCTAGGTAAAGGTCCCTTATCTCTTCCTTTGTCTCTACGAATCTGGTGAAATGTTCCTTGAGGTTGTGGCATGTCCAAGCAACTTCGAAGGATAAATCTTGAGGAATTTCTCTCACCTTGAGTCTAAACTCGGATATATAGCATTCTTAGCCGTTTTAAGCCATATTTTATAATGTTTTTCATTAGTTTAGGATTGCATGACCAATACGAGAGCAAACGTGGACCAATACGAGAGTGAATTATTCTATTTTGGGAATTCCTAGACCTAAGATTAGCATTGCATGATAGAATTTTAACGTTGCAAGCATGAACCTAATTGCCCAAATCAACTGCCTAGTCCATTTGCTTAGTTTTATCTTTGTTTCAAGTTTTAATCGCTTTCATGACTTTTCTATGCTACATTTGACTTTTCTATTTCAAATTGATTTTCTTAACTAGAATTGTTAGGGACATTTTCAAACTCGAATTAGCTTAGATTAGATGGATTCTCTATACGCTAATTGACTAATCGCACCCTGATTTGGTTCAACATGATACCCCTCACACTAGACTTTTACCAAATAAAACTATAGTTATCAAATTGGGGCTCTTGCCAATTCAGGACTTTCAATTAGCAATTAGTTATTTGCATCCATTTAGGACTAAGTTTTCTTTTATATCATTTATTAATTTCTCAACTCTCTCTGTTTTGTGATTCAGGCACCTAATTATCATAACGTCAAGAAGCAGAGAGACTCACTCACCTCAACCGTCTCAACCTCGAGATGGAATCTGAGTACAACGTTACGGGCATGTGTCATAGTCCACACCCTCCCACCCGTACTACAGGCGTTGAGGATGAGCCTACTACACATGGGCATCGTGTCGAAATTCGAGCCCGCCCATTTCTTCAAACAACTTCGAAATCAAGTCCAACTTGATCACCATGGTCCAAGGGAACAAGTACCAAGGGTTTCCAATGGAGGACCCATTGGACAACTTCGACAAGTTCAACATGATATGTAGCATTTTCAAGTTGAATGGGGTTAGTGAAGACGCACTCAAGTTTTGTCCTTTTCCATTCTCATTGGGCGACCGTGCCCACCATTGGCAAAAGACCATTTATCTAGAGACTCCATTATCACTTGGGATGAGTGTAAGAGAGGATTTCTGATGTGATTCTGACCAGCTCCGAAGAGTAAGAACCTGAGCTCGTGGGAAGGGTTGCACATTCCAGAGCTAGGGAGTTGGATAAGGAGGCTCGTGCATTAATCGACTTAGGAGAGATCGATCCAGAGGAGGCTGAAGCTTGTGCATTCTATGTTTCAAGCTTCAAGACTGAAGAAACCGATAACGATCACTAGGTAGCTAAGTGATGGTTTTGTACTCTTTTCCTTAGCTGCGGATTTTGGAAGGTAGGAGGTTCTTCAGTAAGGGTTTTAACGAGGCTGAATCATCACTACATCGAGCTGCCTAGGATTGTTACTTGGGAGAGTACTGAATCATCCTGATTCTAGTACCATTGGCGTGTGGGCTCTTATTGGGCTTAAAGACCTTGCTGTTTAATTCAAACTATGTGTTTCAGACCTTATTTGTTGTTTTGGGTCTTTCTCTTTCATTTAGGCCTAGATGTTTAGGGTTTCTTATTTTCCCTTTATAATGATAGAACCCTAGAAAGGAAAGATCATTTTCCTCACTACAAGAAATATTATTATTGATAGTGTCCAAAGATAGCGTTTTTACGTCACTACTATTGTAGATGGACACTGGTTTTTTCATAGCACATATATTTTCAAAACGCTATTGTTAGTTTAGCGGGAAAATAAAAATTTTGGTCGCGTAAATTTGGCAAGTACCAACGCCTAACCATTGCAGAACAAAAAATAAACAAAATCGGCAATCTAAGATATCTAATTTTTTTTGAGATAACGATCTATTTCCCTCACAAAATCTTCAAAATTCTCAAATCTTCTAACTCAATATTTGTTTCTTTCTTTTTACTCTATTTTAAACACTTTTCATCTTCGCATCTTTTTCCCCACCTAAAAGAGACATCTTCACAAGTCTCAACGGAAATGGATTCGTAACTGTCTCAAACAACTATTTAAGCTTTCACAGAGGAGTACTTTCCTTAAGCCTCGGTAATCAGATCCAGTCAATTGTCTCGGTCTTCTTTGGTGACGAAAGAATCCAAAGATGATGTAGCCGTGAAATTCGACTAACACACGAGAAATCTCTCTCGGATTTCCTCTACTGAGACTCTCAGTCACTGTTTTGCCATCGTTATTTCGATGAAGCTTAACAAAATTATGGAAGAGAATGATAGATATGCAAGAATGATCGAAATTAGCGATATGGTTAATATCCTTGTTGGGTTTCTTGATTTTGAGATGGAGATTCAAGAAGAAATTGTCATAGTTGTGTTATTTTCTCTTGATTTGCCAAAGATGGAAGAGAACTTGTGGGAGATATGAGAGAGAGAGGAAGAGAGAGAGATTATGTCGTGTGAGAGCGATGAGAGAGAATTTTTTTGGTTTTTTTTTTGTCAACTTTTGTGGGCCACAAATGGGCCAGCCCACTAACCCAAACTCTCATAAATGAGAAGAGCAAATGCTCTCACGGGGATTCGAAGCCCCGACCTGGTAACATTGATGCCAAGTGTTTTACCACTGGACTAACGTCACTTGTTAGAATTTTTTTGGTTTATAGTTAGGTTTTTAGTTTGTTATCTTTAATCAATTTTGTTTAGTTAAATATTGGTTAACTTTTATATTTAATTAAATCAATTAACAATAAACTGATGTTAACCAATCTACTGTGCAATCTGATTTCAAAGTTTGTTATATGGGTAAATAAATATTGAATTTTAAGATTATGGAGAAATATGTTGAAACTTATAAACGAGATAGATATAATACAAGGTTCAACATTTGGGTAGAACTGATGTTATGGGTAAAATTGAATAGAAAATAGATCGTTATCCCAAAAAGTTTAGTCAACATAATATTTGAATTAGATGGGGATTATGGGTTAGATGGTATTTAAAGGGTTTAACTTCATACTTTGGAGGTTATAGTTTGAGCTTATTTGAACATTCTCATTTCATAAAAATATAAACTATATTTAGTATATTTTGTTAGATTTCAATACATATTCAGTAATAGAATTCAATTTTATATATTTACATATTTAACTTAACAAATAAATATGTTTTTAAGATTTCGATATTAGACATCGTGATATTAATATTATTGTATCGTTAATCTCATAGGGCGAAAACTGAATTTCGCCACAACAGTGATCGATAGCCGTGGGCGATACATAAATATCAGTCAACTATATCGGCGTAGCTTGACCAATATCTTGTTAAAGTTTTGGTTCAATTTTATTTTTTCGATTTTGATTCGGTTTTCCATGATTTAAATATCCAAAAACCCTCAACACCTCTTTTCTCCTTCCTTCAGTCGACAACACCCAGTCCCCACCATTGTTGTTTCTCATAAAACTCAAAACTCCCTTTCTCCCTCATTTCTCACTTGATTTTTACGATTTTCGAATCCTTATTTCGGGTCATCATCACTTCATAATGCTATTTACACTCATTCGTCATTTCAACCAACAGAAGTATGAATTAAATCCTCAATTTTCATGGTTAATTTTCATTCGATCCAAAAAATGAATTTTCTTATGATTACAAATTGATTATTGCTCCTCATACTTCGAAATCGATTGGATATATGTTGCATGTTAATTCTCTTAAGAAATCGAACGTAATTTTGTCAAATGATGAAAATCTAACAATTCGGGTTCATGAGCTTAATCGAGCATGTTTTGGGGGTATTAAATGATATTGAGATTGATTTTAGGATGAGTTGAAAGTACATGATTTAGGACATCTCCAACCCGGCCCACTCCAAATCCCACTCCAAACTCCATTTTGGAGTAAAATTTCCTCGAACCCCACTCCATTTTCAATTTCAATAACTCCATTTTTTACTCTAAATATGGAGTAATCCCATTTTTCACTCCATTTTGGAGTATAACTTTTTTATTTATAAAATAGTCCTTCAAGTTTTAAATGATTTGATTTGGAGAGTTATAATAATGTTTTTGAAAAAATAAAACTTCATAATCTCATAATCTTATTAAAAG
>OVAO01002767.1:0-12183 GCA_900406285.1 Biscutella auriculata | reverse complement strand
ATCCCGGTTAGGGTGTTTGTTATAGGCTAGACGAGTTATCGGAACGTGGTGCGGCCGTGGTCTGATCGTTCTCTAGTTGTTTACCCGTTATTTTCCCTGATAATAGCGCGGTTTAAGTGGGTCGGGATGACCGAATTCACTAGGCAACTTTGTGTTGCTGAATTGCCTTCTTTGTGATTGCAGATTGTTCAGGTTCAGATGCTAGGCAGTGATGCTTGTAGCGGCCGCGAGGAGTCAGGCGAGGATCGGAGGATGGGATGGATTTATCTGGTTAGCTAGGTTAAGTATTTTCAGATTAATAGGTTGTTGTTTAGCGAACCTTTATACTTAAACCTTGCTTGTTTTTAGTTAACCGGATGGAATAAATGAGGTTTTCAGATTATTGCATGAAAGTTTGGCTAAGTATGGAAATAAAACTAGAACTGGAAAATCGACTAAGTAGTTCGAAATAAGGAAATTCGGGTTAGGGTTTCACACATTCCCCCATCATCTCTTGGATTCAAATCTGGTCTTCTACAAATGATAGCGAGAACAACCCTTGATTTATCATTATCTTTAGTTTTACCTGGGGTATTCAAGACTGTGGATGAGGTTATTGAAAAAGTTTTTCTCCACGTGCATGAAGTCCAAATTATGGCGCAACAGAAGATATTCCCAATAAGGCAAATTCCAAAATATACTTTTCTTTACCCAATTATGGTAATCACCATAACCGACAACATTTTGCTCGTGTCCACCGCCACAATCTACACTTCTATACAACCCTTCAATGTTCTCTATCCTTCTTGAAAAATCTATTCTCCGTTCAACCATGGTATTGGTCCATCTGTTATTGTAAGACCTCAAGTGAATGCGTCGACGTTGCGTCTGTAAGGATGATTTGGAGGGAGAAACCTTCGATGACAATCAAACAGCTACTTTTCCGGTCGTGCTACAACTGAAATGATTTTGTCTCGTCAAGACAATATGGGCAGGCAAGCCATCCATTTGTCATCCACCCTAATAACATTGCGTATGCCGGGAAGTCGCTAATTGTCCACATGAATGCAACTCGCATTTTGAAATATTACTTTCGAGAGATATCATAAGCTTCAATGCCGTCAAGCCACAACATCATTATTCTTCAATCAATGGTTGTAGGTATATATCAAGATTTTTCTTTGGATGGTTGGGCCTGAAATTAGTATGGATAGAAAAAAATACTCTTTCTTCATGCACATCCCAGGTGGCAAATTGTACGAAGTCAGAATAACAGGCCAAATTGATTGTGCCTCACCATTCCTCCCAATAGGATTAAACCCATATGTTGATAACCCTATATAAACATTCCAACTTTCAGAAGCAAAAGCAGGGTATACCTGTTGAAAATGCTTCCACGCCAACCCGTCTGACGGGTGATGCATTTCGCCGTCCGAATATGTATGCTCAGCGTGCCGTCGCATTTGAGACGCAGTCCCCTCTAGTTGAAACAAACGCTTCAGTCAATCCACTATTGGCATATAATACATCCACTGGCTCAATTTGTTTTTCCCTTTCCCTTTATTTGGCCGATATCTGTCTTTCTTACAAAACCGACACTTGAGTAGTTCTCTATCTCCCGGTTTCCAAAATAGCATGCAGTTATTCTCGCATACATCAATTTTCTGCATCGGCATTCCAAGCGAGTTCAGCAATTTCTTCACGTCATAGTATTTTCGAGGAGCTTCGTTGGGTATCGGGAGGACTTTGTTAACAATGTCCAGTATAACATCCACTGCACTCGCCAAAAAATTATGCTTCGTCTTCATGCTCAATATAAAGACGCTTGAAACAACTTTGTAATTCCTTCTATGCTACCTTCATACAGTGGTATATTTGCAATTTCAAATGCTTTAAATATGTTGTCTCGACATGGCTCTTCATGTGTTGTGTTCGGGAAACCATCTTGATTAGTGTCTTCTTCCATGTTGATATGTTCCTCATGAACATACTCGTTCTCAGTATTCACTGGCATTTGGACGTTCGCTTCTGCTCAGTTTCTTCATTTACATTAACCGAAACGTGATTTCTGCTTGACAATTCTCCGCTACTCGAATTGATTTTAGTTCTCGCCGTGACTCGTCCAGACATAGTAATTTCCTTTGAATCCCATACGGCAAATATGTTTCACTACTGTCCGCACATCATGTTGTTTCATATTCCGACATCTTCCACAAGAATATAATATGGTACCTCGCTTTTGAAAACTAGGTTGAGCAGATGCAAAGCTGATAAAACTTTCAACACCGAGTATGAACTCTACAGATACATCATTCATATTTCGATCAATTCTACGATCCATCCACTCTCGATTACGGAAAAATTCATCCATTTTCTAGTCACTTTTGTTGTTTTAAGCTTGTTGATGTATGCTAAATGGAGAAAGAATCCTCCAAATATATCAATTAGATACCCACGACTTACCCATGACCGAATGTTCGTGGCTATTTATTACCATATACATCATCGCAAGCTGTCTGATTGGATGTGCTATTAAAATTATTTACCCACGGGCAATTTTCGTGGGAAATGTCGTGGGTAAAGGGTTAAATCGAATTAACTTCCAGCGATAAAATTTAATTTGATTGATGTTAGCTTACCCACGACAGTATATCGTGGAAAAATTTGTGGGTATACTCCTTTACACCATTAAATAAAACTTGTGAAATTCAATTTTAGTGGTTAGAAGTTTAGCCACAACCACTTTCGTGGGTAACACATCTAATCTAATTAAATTAAAGCTGAAAAATTGATTATGGTGGTTCGACACTTACCCACGACTCTTTTCGTGGCTAACGTCGTGGGTAGGTTTTCAAATCAATTTATTAAAACCTGACATATTTATTTATACGGTTGGATATTACCCACGATGTTTCCAACGAGATAGTATGTGGGAGAAGTCGTGCCTATATTACCCACAAAATTTCGTTTCTGAATTTTGTGGTTATTAGCCACGAATCTGACAAATAAATTTCGTGGCAAAACGCCCACGAAAGATTTTGTGGGAAATCTCTAGGAACAGTACCCACAAACTATTTTGTGGGAAATGTGTGGCTACATAACCACGACTCTCTCCCTGAGTATCTCCTGGGAAGATTTCCCATGAAGCTCTTTCTGGGAAAAGCGTGGCAAATGACCCACGAAATTGCCACACTTACTTTTGTGGGTATTTCTAGGAATATTTCCTGGGAAATATTCCTACGAATAATTTTGTGGGAAAGTCGTGGCTATAACCACGGAATAGCCACAAAACTTCATTACATTTTTCGTGGGTTAATCGTGGGAAAGTCGTGGGTTTTTTTATCACCCACAAAAATTTTCCTGAATGGGTCGTGGCTATAGCCGAAATTTTTACTAGTGTTAAGGTTTCTTTTCCATGCATTGGTGGTTTCCTTGTCTTTTCTTTTCCTAATCCTTCAATCTTTTTATTCCTTTTTCAACCCATTCCATTGTTCAAACAATCCATCAAGATAGGCATTTTCCAACTTAAGTTACCCATAACTCGAATAAACCAAGTCCTAGAGATACCCAAGCTTTCTTCCATTCCGTTCTGATGCCTAAACTACCTAAACTACCCGGATAGATGCTCGCTCTCAATACTTGCAAGATTTTACAAAATCATCAATCACTAAATCATGGACATTGAGAACTCACATGTGTTTGGGTCGGGGTAGCTTCGAGTGAGAAGGTATAATCCTGAAAGTGAGGATGACCAAACCGGGCTAAAAGTGTTTCGGTTAGTGAAGCCCGAACTCGTTGCTCAAAATTATAAAAGCCATGAAACACAAGAGAATGAGATTGACAAATTACGGTCCAATATCATGGAAAGCAACAATAGACTAGCAAGTTTCAACAACCAATGACAAAGCTTTTTAGGAATCAAGATCAAACGCGAAAGACTTCGAGACGCTTCGAGACTATTAAGCTAGAATCGATGATCGAGAATCCTAGGTGCTTCGGTTCTCTTTTGAAAAACGCGTGCTATGAAAACCTTTATGGGACTCAATCTACACTAGAATGAATGCAAACTACATAACCAACCCGAATGAAAGCGAAATATTTTTGAGATTTTTTTTTTATTTTTATCAATGCAAAATGACTCTATCAATGCAAAATGACTCAATCAACGACGACAAAACAAAGCAAACGACATTAGAGGAGGTGGTTCCTCCCTCAAACTTAAATCACACAGTCTCTGTGGGATCCAAGAGAGGAGAAAGAACTTAAGACAAACGAAGGAAAAAATATGCATATGTACAAAGGTGCGCAATGGTTACCTTGTACCAGTCAGGTTGACCGGTATGCTGCCCGGGACGCGTCTCGCGAATGATGGACCGGTGTGGGGCTGACCGGGATTAGTCTTCAGGAATCGACACCGGTATGGGTTTCCTCCGGTACGAAGATCGGGCCACGTCACACCAAAGATGTACCGGTCTAATTAGACCGGTATGATGACCGGTATAAGCTCCCAGAAATCCTGATTAAGTTCAAAGGAGAAACTCTAAACGAAATTAAACCGATATATACAAAGGATAAGCATGAGACTTTCTCCCAAATGAGCTTGTTTAACGTCTCTTAGCTTGACGTGCCATCCTCATTGGGCTTGATGGGCTTTGGTAAGAGAAAGAGTGTTGCCCTTTTCAATACTTTCCGATGCCATGTATGGCTTGAGGCGGTGACCGTTCACGACAAATTATCCACCATCCTTTTTCCAAAGAACCACCACCCCCGTAGGGCCGAGCCTCTTTAACTGTGAAAGGGTCTGACCAACACGATTTGAGCTTTCCGAGAAAAAGCTTTAGCCTTGAATTGAAAAGCAACACCGAATCCCCCTCCTTGAATTCCTTTTATGCGATCTTCTTGTCATGAAAGGCTTTGGTACGTTCCTTATAGATTGACGCGCTGTTGCATTTCCCGCATTTCCTTTGCCGGATTTAACATTGAAGTAGAGAAGTTTGAAAGCCCACAATGCCTTGTATTCGATTCCTACCGGTAAATGGCATGCCTTGCCATACAACATATTGAATGGGGTTTCGAGTGGAGTTTTGAAAGTGGTTCCCAATCTTTCCTACTCACTCCTAACGTTTTCTCGAGAATTGCTTTGATTTGTCGGTTGGAAACCTCATCTTGCCCGCTTGTCTGGGTGTGGTAAGGAGTGGCAACCTTATGTTTCACTCCATGCTTTCTCAACAATCCTTCAAACACCTTATTTATGAAGTGCGACCCCCATCACTAATCACTATCTTGGGTGTTCCAAACATTGGAAAATTATGCTCTTTAACATCTTTAGAACCACCTTAGAGTTGTTTGTAGGGCTAGCCATGGCTTCAACCCATTTGGATATATAGTCGACTGGTACTAATATGTACTTGTTCCCATAAGAAGACGGGAAGGGGCCCATGAAGTCGATTCCCCAAACATCAAACACTTCGACTTCCATGATCGGGTTTTGGGGCATTTCATTTCTTTTACTGATGTTTCCCTTCCTTTGACATGAATCGCAGCGCTCGATGAAACGATGGGCGTCCTTAAACATTATAGACCACCAAAACCTAGCTTGTAAGATCTTTGAAATGGTCTTGAAGGTAGCAAAATGGCCTCCACAGGTGGAACCGTGGCAATGTGTTAAGATTCCCTCAACTTCCTCTTCTGCCAAACATCTTCTGTACAGTCCATCCTTGCTTAAGGTATACAAGTAAGGCTTGTCCCAATAGAATCGCTTGACATCCTTCATAAACTTTTTCTTTTGATAATCTTTGAGTAACGGTGGATTCATTACGCATTCCAAGTAGTTCACAATATCGGCATACCAAGGTTCTTTAGCACTAGTCACTGACACGATCCCATAACTAAACCTGGATCCCGATGCTCCTCCGAGAGTTTTAAAAGTACCAGCCACCATGAGTTGTTCCTCGGGTAGTGTCTCATCAATGGGCATATCATCACACACTCGTAACCTAGAAAGATGATCTGCGATGTCGTTCTCTATACCGTTTTTCTCTTTAATTTCAAGGTCAAATTCCTGAAGCAATAAGATACATCTCAGTAGTCTTGGTTTAACATCCTTCTTAGCCAATAAATGCCTTAGAGCGGCATGATCGGTGAACACAATGACCTTGGACCACACCAAGTAAGACCGTAATTTCTCAAAAGCAAAAACAATCGATAGAAGTTCCTTTTCTGTGGTGGCATACTTAACCTGAGTGTCATCCAAAGTTTCACTCGCATAGTATGTAACATGGATCTTCTTGTCTTTCCTCTGCCCAAGAACCACTCCCACTGCATAATCACTTGCATCACACATTATTTCGAATTGGAGTGTCCAATCCGGTGGTTGCAGAATCGGGGTACTAACTAATTCCTGCTTGATTCTGTTGAAAGCATACATGCACTCATCGTCAAAGTGAAATTATGCTTCCTTGCAAAGTAAATTTGTTAAAGATCTAGCAATCTTCGAGAAATCTTTAATGAATCAGCGGTAAAACCCTGAATGCCCCAAAAATCTTCTGATTCCCTTTATTGAATTTGGAGGTCCCAAGTTTGTCATCACCTCGATCTTGGTCTTTTCAACTTCGATTCGTTTTCCCGATATCTTGTGACCCAATACTATCCCATCTTTATCCATGAAATGACACTTCTCCCAGTTCAGAACAGGGTTTGTCTCTTCGCAGCGTTGTAATACCTTGAATAAATTAGACAAACACAAGGCAAAAGAAGAACCATGCACCAAAAGTCATCCATAAATACTTCCACTACATCTTCGATTAGATCAGAGAAAATAGATATCATGCAATGCTGAAATGTAGTTGAGGCATTACATAATCCAAATGGCATCATTCGATAAGAAAATGTACCATAAGGACATATGAAAGTGGTTTTCTATTGGTCACAAGAATGAATTGGTATTTAGAAAAAGCCTGAATATCCATCTAGGAAGCAGTAATAGGGATGGTTTTCTAAGCGTTCTAACATTTGATCTATGAAAGGGAGAGAAAATGATCCTTTCTAGTTGCAGCATTCAATTTCGTGTAATCGATACACATCTTGTGTTATGGTTCTAGTAGGGATCAACTCGTTATTATCATTCTTAATAACTGTGATCTCACCTTTCTTTGGAACAACATGCATAGGAGATATCCATGTGCTGTCAGCAATGGCAAATATGGTTCCCGCATCCAAAAGTATAAAAATCTCTTTCTTAACTACTTCTTTCAAGTTGGGGTTTAACCTTCTTTGGTGCTCAATTCAAGAGTAAAATTCAAGTTGGGGAAATGCCCTTGATATCATCTAAAGAATAACCAATCGCTTTCCTAAAACGTTTTATTTCAGAAACCAAGCAAGCGACTTCATGATCATCTAGGGCATCATTCACTATCACGGGATAAGTAAAATTAGTTCCTAGGAAAACATACCTGAGCCCCTTGGAGGGGTTTTTAGCTCGACCTTGGGTGCCTTTTGCTCATTCCAATCATCCGCCTGAGTGTTTGTATCTGATGAGATTTTGCTCTCATGCTCCTCAGGTTGTTTTAGGTCGATGAATGTTGTATCCTCTAAGAGTGCCTTGTGATAATCGAGTCTCATTTGCATATTCCCAATTTGAGCGTCATTCACTTCATCTTCTCCCTTGATCTTGCTAAGACCTTTTTACAAAACGTCTTCTTGAGCAAAATCGTCAATGTATCCGTTGGTGAGTTCATCCATGACATCGATGTTGAAAACATGGTTGGATATATAAGGCTTTTTCAACACATCTCTCATGTCATATTGTTGGATGTGATCCTTGCCAAAGTGAAGATCAATTTTTTCTTTTCGCACATCAATTATTGCTTCTGTTGTGGCTAAGAAGGGGCGGCTAAAGATGAGCGGGTCTTTTGATTCCTCTTCCATCTCGAGAATGATGAAATCGGTGGGTATCTCCGTTTTCCCAAGTTGGACCGGTAAATCTTCGAGAACTCCAACGGGTACTTTCACCGATCTATCCGCGAGTATGATGGATATCATGCAAGGTTTGAACACGGTAAATCCCAACTTTTTGGAAATGGAGTAAGGCTTAACACTGAAGCTAGCTCCTAGATCACATAAGCATTTATCAAATTTAAAAGGTCCTAAGGAGCATGGGATTGTGAAACTCCCTGGATCCTCTAACTTGGATGGAGTGTTGGGGTTTTGAATGATTGCACTACATTCCTTGGTTAAGACAACCATGTCATCGAGATCCTTAAGTTTCTTCTTGATGGCGTCCTTGAGAAATTTGATGTAATGGTGAACGAGCATGAACGCATCAATGAGTGGCATGGCTATTTGAACCTCCTTCATTTGTTCCTTAAAATGAGTTCTGTATTTCTCCATGATTGGGTTTTGAAACGTCCCGGGAATGGAATTTTTGGTTCATATGGTGGTGGTTTATAGATAGGAGCTTTCAATGGGTGTGGATCCTTAGTCACTACTTTGCTTTTAGCTTTGTTGGGGGGTATTTCTTCCTCCCTTTCTATCTCTTCAATAATTTCTTCTTCGGTTTGTGCATTCGGTATGTTGAGGTTCTCGTTTGTAACACTCTCTTTCATTGGAGATGCCCACTCGCTTTGGTTCTCGTTGTCCACAATGGGAAGACATGGAGGTAGTTGCTTACTACTACAGAGGGCGATAGCATTCACATAGGCTGGGGTGGATGGAGGAAGAAAAATTGTTGGACCTTGCGGGCGAGGTTTAGGAGAAGTAAGCTCGTTCATTTGAAGATCTATTGTTTGCATGTGAGAGGTCATTTGCTCGAACTTGGCATGAAGGGTTTCATAAGAGGTGTCAACTTTGTCATTGATTTCTTTCTTGAAAGCATCAAATTCCAAAGCATTGCGTTGTTGCCCTTCAAGAATTTGTTTGAGGACGTTGGTCTCGTCGGCGGGATTGGTAGGTAGTTCGGGGAGATGTGTATCTAGGTATGGGGTAAGGAGTAAGGTAGTAGGGATGGATGTGTGGTGGACTATAGTGGTGTATCAATGGGGTGAGGTAGGGTGGGGGGAAAGTATTGGTGGGTGGTGTTGTTGTTGTGGGTAGCCTTGAAGACCCAAGAACTGAACCTCGGCGACGGTGGTAGGAGTTTGAGTGGTGGAGACTTCGCCCATAAACTGAGGTGTTTCGGTTGGAGGGGTGAAAAAACGGTCAAGCTTTTCGTGCAAGGATTGAATATCTCTGTTATAGTCTTGTGGGATGGCACAATGGACCGTAGGTATATGGATTGGGTTGTCCCGCGAAACGCTTTCACTCATAGCCAAGTTCTCAATAAGTTGAACACTGTTGCTGTAGTTCTTGTCGAGGAAATTTTTGGCACTTGCGATATGCAACATTGCGCGGTAATGATGGAATAGACTGTGGTGGTAGGTGACAAGGAGCGAGTCTTTGGGAAGACCATGATGAGGGCATTGATAGAGGTATCCCTTGAAACGGTTTGAAGCGACAAGAAGGGATTCAGAGGGTAGTTGAGTGAATGTGGAGATTTCCCTCCTTATCAAAGTAGTGTGTTGCGAAGAAAAGAAATGTGATAAAAACACTTTTTTACACGCATCCCATGTGAGGATGGAGTTCGGAACCAACTGTGATACCCAATCTTTAGCTCGGTCGCACATGAGAAGGGGAACAAATAAAGCTTAAAAGCTTCTTCACTCACACCTAGCATGTGGATGGTGCAACAAACCATATCAAAGTAAGCAAGGTGGTCCAAAGGGTTCTCGGAAGGGCTACCACGGAACGGGTTCCTCAAAACCATGGTGATAAGGTTTGGGCTAATTTCGAAGTGAGGAGCCTCGATTGGTGGTGCGTGAATCCCGAAGCGATCATTGTGCATGGTGGGTTCATAAATGTCTCTGATGGTCCAGTTCTCGTCTTCCATGGGGAGGTGTTTTGAGAAGAGTTGCAAAAGGGGGGGGACCTGAGAAAAGGAAAGTAGAGAGACGAGTTATTAGTATCCGAAAGAGAGAAACCAAGTCCCAAGCGATCTCAAAGAAGAAATGGTAATCGAAAATCCCGACAATGGCAACAGCGCCAATTGATAAGTTGATATTTAGCCTCTTCACTATTGTCTAATAAGAGACTAAATGCTCATATCAATGTAGTATAGTGGGTGAGTAATGACTCGGGTTTTATCGAACCAAAATCAGAGGTTGATTACACACTAGTTCTATGGAGAGATTACTAAGTCTAGATCGATAATAGATGTTTGTTTGTCACTAACAAGATCATATTAATGCATAAGCAATATGGTAATGGAATAAAAAAGTCAACTCAATAGAGCAAAAGTCAACAATTATATTTAAGAAGATATAAAGGAAGAACTAATCAATTAGGCAATGGCAATCGACTTGGGTAATCAAAATTACTATAAAGTTAACCCAAATCCCTGACTAAACACATGATTTATGAGCAATAAACTCTAGTCCATACAACTACTAAACAACTCTAGCACAATCCCTTGGTAGAGCCCCGTTTAGCACCCAAAAGACTCATTCCGACATTCCATGAACACCTTCCGGACGGTAATTTGTATAAGTTCTAGAACAAGATGATCAATCATATTCTAACCTTAAGCACATCAAATAGATGAGAATCATAATAATCTAACCCCTAAGCAACATAATAACAATCCTAATCACCCTAATCTACCATTGCCAAACCACTTAGTGAGATAACTACTCACTCATGGTATTGGCACAAACTCTCAAAGGAGAGATATGCCTCACCATGATTGATTCAAGATTAAAGAAAGAGATGAGAAAGTATATGTCAATAATAATAAACTTCAAGATCACAAGCATTCAAAATGATCCAAATAGTTCTAAGGAGAGGAAGAGAAAAACTAGAAGAGAAAACAAAAGATAAGATGGGTTTGAAATAGGGAAGCTCCTCTATTTATACTCTTTTCTGAAACTGGGTAGCTAGACCGGTCAGTTCATTTGGCCAGACCGGTCACAACCCCCGTGGGATTGGTCCGATATAAAGCTGGTCGGGATCTAGACCGGGCTGAGGATCGCGGAACTAGGGGTGGTATAAAAGGAATTGATTCATGGCCGGTCAATTGATGGGGATGGGATACGGGTCTGTGTACCGGTGAGCTGGCCCGGTCCTAAGTTTGCGGATTGTGGATCGGTCTGGACCTCACTCTAGCTTGATCGGTCTATTCCTCCAGAGTGGAGTCTCTGAGACTACTCACAACTCATGCCTAGAACACTTTGACAGTTTCTAGACATGATTTGTGAGAGGAAACAAGATTAGAAACAAGAAACTAAAGCAAGAACAACAAGAAAAACAAGAACAATCATATAAAATAAACTTGCATAATTTAAAAGTACCAAAAGTATCTCTCATAAATGAGATCTAAACTTCAAAACCTAAGAAAAACTGAGAGAAAAAACGTTATTAGGGTTTTTGGGGTTGGGTCTTTATATAGGAGACCAAGAATCGAGTTAAAAATGGAAACTAGATTTGGGTCGGCGGATCCTCCGCCGGTCAGTGCAGACCGGCGGGCCTGACCGACGTGCCTTGTCCAATCTCCGTGCTCAGGCTGCGCCAGTCAGTGCCAACCGGCGCACTTGGCCGGTTCTCCTCCTCCAAGACTCCCTGCTCGGTCTTTGCTGGTCAAGGCTTCACCGGTGGGCCTGACCGGCAGTCCTCCTCCAGATTCCCCTGGTTGACGTCCACCGGTCTGGGTTGACTGGCGTGGGATTGACCGGCGGTCTTGGAAGAACCGAGACTTAGTCGTTTTTTCTCCGTAATTGCTTGGTTCCTCTCCTTTGCTTCATGCACCTGAAATGATGAAAAACATGCAAATGCAACCTAGAGACTCTAAAATGCATCCTAAACTAACAAAAAGCGAATGAAAACCGAGGGGTAAAACTGGTAAAATTCACGCTCATCAACTCCCCTAAACTTAGTCATTGCTTGCCCTCAAGCAAAACAACTTGTAAGTTAAGGGTCGAGGTTTGAAAAACCAGAACCGAACAACCTAAAGTTTTCAATGAGAGCGCTTCCAACTTGACATGACTACTTTTCTCATCATTCGAGCATCAATACCATCAACCATCATAACTATGCGAAGTCATTCCACTTAACTAGTCTAAACATGATTTCCTACATTCAATTTAAACAAGAGCGGAACATGATTAAGGCACACAATGG
>OVAO01002766.1:0-10859 GCA_900406285.1 Biscutella auriculata | reverse complement strand
CAAGATCTATCAAACTATTTTGTCGTGGCAAAAGGATTGGTCATACAAACCCTAGATCGATCATACACTTTTGGTCTAAAA
Organism: Biscutella auriculata; assembly: GCA_900406285.1. Lineage (NCBI taxonomy): Eukaryota > Viridiplantae > Streptophyta > Magnoliopsida > Brassicales > Brassicaceae > Biscutella > Biscutella auriculata. Next base: position 10,778 of record OVAO01002766.1, on the reverse strand, counting down.
ACGATTGATATCCACCTTAGAATGATTTATCCTACTCATACCTTAATCGGTTCCCGAACCTATTATTCAAAGCGATCACAATGATGCACCTGCTCCTGACGCTTATACGGTCTCCTTTTCCCATGAAGAAAGCACTTCGAAGAGTTGAAAACGCTTGGTATGAAACTAGATGTTGGGCTTGGTACGAAAGTTCTACCTTATGAGATGTATTTCAAGAATCTCATGGATTGGAAGAAAATTGTGGAAGAAGTGAAGGCCTTGATGACTAAGGAATGACATGTTGCAATGCCCCTCAAGAAGTTGAATAAGCTAGAATATCTTGGGAAGTTCAACATAACCTACTCCATTTACGGGTATGAGCTCAAAAACTCTCTTTGTGATGCAGGTACTTGTGTGAACATCCTTTCCAGGGAAATAGCAGATAAGTTAGGGGTTGGTGAGCTGACAACTTGATATTTCCTAGTTTTAGGGGTTTTAATCTCATCTTTAGATGGGATTATGAACCCCTTTTTGAGTTATTAATGTGCTTTTGGAGCCTTTTCGTCTCCTCTCAGGATTTCGCAAGTATGAAGAGAATATTCAAGAATATGAAGCATTCTAAGCGTTTTAGAGCGAAGTCTGAAGAAATCATTCTCGTTCAGACCTGAGTTTGATTGAACCCCAACCGAGTTCAATTGAACCCTCACTTCGGCCAAGACGGTTGGACCAGATCCGCAAAATGTAGACTCATGAGAGGAAGTGAGTTCTATCGAACTCAATTCCATACGACGCAATCTGAGCGAGATATCTAGGATTCAATGATAAAGAATAAGTCAGTTCGGTCGAACCTCTTTGAGTTCGATCAAACCTCGAAATCGACTTCCCAAAAAGTCTTGTTTTTGAAGCCTACTCCCACTTGCACCATAATGACGTCACAAGGCACTAAAAGCACTAAAGAGATGTGATTTTTGTCACGCATGTCCTTAGATTTTTATTTGCTTATTGTTTCTGCAATTAGGGTTTTGATTTTGATTTTCTAGGAGAGATAGATTTAGATCTTACAAGTCTGTATCTTGAACCCCTGTTTTTATTCTATACAAGGATTTTTTTAATGCTTTCAACCATGCCTTGTTTGTTTGCTTTACCTATGTCAGTAGATAATTAGATTGGATCTAGGGTTAACTGGAAGTCTATGTTAGAGTTTATGCTTGACAAAGTTTAGATAGAAGGAAACAATAGGGATTCTTCCTTAGTAGCTGATTCATTAGCCTAAACTCGATCTGACAAATCGGGTTTGGGCTTTGGCTGATCCAAGCATGACAAACACCAATTTGGATCACTTGAAACAGTAACTAAGGAGGTTTAGGTTAGTCATTTTTGTCTAACAAACATAGCAAATAACCCAGAGGGTTGAAGAGAATTTGGGAGTGCTAACACTTTTACCATCCACTATCAGTTTCCAGTTTGCCATTTCTGCTCGATCTAAACATGATGCCATATGGGAGGACATACTTATTATCCTTAGGGGATGTCTTATCCCTACTGATTTATATGTCTTGGATATGGAGTGACAGCCAATCAATGAATTGTCGTTGGGACGACCCTTTTTAGCAAGTGTCGGATTAGTCTTTGACATGCCTAGGAACATAACGATCTTTACCTACATCTCGAAGAACTTTTTCTTCACACATATCCTTGAGATAGAACCGGGTAATACTTTATCCTCTATTGATAATTTTGCAAGACTCCACTGATGATATTTCAGGGAGAAGCAGCACCGGTTCGAAAAAGAAAGGCAAGAAGGAGGAGGAAGGAGAGAAAGACTGTTTTAGGAACAATGGAGAAAGTTGAGGTAAAAGCAGTCTTAGGAGGGGGTACTAATCAACAACCTCAGGGAAAGACTGCAAAATTTTCTTTAGAAAGCATTGGTGAAAGCGAAGCCAAAGAAACATTGGATAGAGACGCTCGTCCACCTATACCCACAACAGGTACAAAGAAAAGGAGAAGGAGGAAAAAGAAGGAAATAATTTATGTAGATGACAAAATGAGTGGGGTCAAGAAAGTCCTAGATTGAGACACTCCCTCTAAGGAAGCAAACTCTTCTGAACCAATTGTTGTTAGGGACGTCAATGATGTGATTACCAAGGACAACCACCCACCCACCCTTGCTGCAGCAATGAAAAGGCGCAGAGGGAAGAGAAAAACAAAGAGGTCGATCCTCATGGAACCCAATGGTGTTATTTCTAGGGGACATAGAGTGGAACTCATACCCCAATATGTGATGGTAAAGTGGTTGAATACAAGGTCTGGAATATACAAAACCTAAACCTTTCCATGAGGTAAAAGGTTTCTTAACTCATGAATGGATAGAAAAAGAAGAAGAGAGACTGCGTGAGCTTATGGAAAGAAAAGTGGTGTTCTGTTTACCACTACCAATCAAGAAAAGAACCACACCTCTACCTGAACCAGATCCACTTGCAGAAGAGAAGGAGAAAACGTCTGCTCTTGCCCGACCATCACTTGATTGGCAAAGATCCGTCAGGCTCGTGACGTTAAACAAGCGCTCATGGGAGGCACCCCCATAAAACTTTTTTTTGTGTGGTTTGTGTTTTCACAGGTTTTTGTGTTTTTTATGAGTTTCAGGTCAACTTTCAGAAAATTTTCTAAAAAGACGTACATAGCATAGTTTGATCGAACCACACCGAGTTCGATCGAACCTGTGAGCCACATAAAACTATTTCGATTGCACCACATTGAGTTCGATCGAACCGGAAAGTCGGGGGAGGACAGTTTGATCGGATCCAATTTGGTTTGATCGAACCTTCCCCGAAAGACCCATGATCATCCATTCGTCAGCAACATGACCCCTCCTTCGTCAGATGCAAAATAAGCTTTTACTTTTTAAAAAAAAAATTATTGAAACTTCGTGCTTTTAGGTTTCTTTTTCCACTGGGAAAGTGTGAAGTAAGTTTGGGGGGAGTGTGCCTCTAGCCACACATTTCTATGTGTTTTTCCTCATTTAACACATTCTAACTCTTTTATGATTGTGGAATTAGGACACTCTCTTGTGATGACTGACCCTTTTTTGTGACAGTTTACTACCTAAGTATTACCACTTCTGGATATTGTTCATTGCAAGGAAACTAGTGAACCGCATGACCAAGCTCCCTCCTAGAAAACCAAGGCTTGATCGAAATTGATGGATCTGAAGCTGCCTCGTTTATCAGAACCTAACTTGTATTTTAAAATTTCTTATCAGAGAATAGGATTTCAGGAAAGCGAAGTAGGAAAAATGATCAGGCTTTGTTATCCACTTTACCACTCTCTCTTGCCTTGAGTGGCCAGACTCATCTTTAGTAACCCCTCTTTTACCCAACCACATTTCAGACCTTAGATTTATGCTCTTTTATCGTGTCATTTGGTGTTCATTCATGTGAAAAACTATGGTCCACTTGCACCCTAATTCTTTGAGTTTGATCGAACCTCGAAGCCGACTTCCTAAAAAGTCTCGGTTTAAAGCTCATACCCACTTGCACCCTAATTACGTCACGAGGCACTAAAAGCACCAGAGAGACACAATTTTTTTTTCACGCCTTTCCTTAGATTTTTATTTGCTTATTTTCTACAATTAGGGTCTTGATTTCGATTTGCTAGGGGAGATAGATGTAGAACTGGCAATTTTGTATCAGGAACACCCATTTTGATTCTATACAAGTATTGTTTTATGCTTTCAACCATGTCTTGTTTGTTTGCTTTAACTATGTTTGAGTGGAATATTAGATTGGATCTTTGGTTATCTGGAAGGGTGTGCTAAGGTTTATGCTCGACTAAGTTTAGAGAGAAGAAAACAATAGGGATCCTTCCTTAGTAGCTGATTCGTTAGCCTGAATTCGATCTGACAAATCGGGTTTGGGCTTAGGCTGATCATGCTTGACAAACACCAATTTTGATCACCCAAATCAGTAACTAAGGCGGTTTAGGTTAGTCATTTTTCTCTATAAAACAGAGCGACTAACCTAGTGACCATAATTGACTCTTGATTAACCGGGCCTGCCTAGTTCGATGGGATAACATACAACTGGAATACCGGTATTTCTAGGTTCTCGGGGCTAGCATTAATGACGTTGCTAGTACCTAAAGGGCACTGGTTAGGCGTAGGTTTACACCTGAGACCATGTGGTGAACCTACCTCAGAGATACAGTGAAGGGGACATAGATTAGGTTCTCATGTTGGCTTTATATCTAGCTGAGCGTTGAGTGCCGAACACGAGGTGATTTTAGAGTAAGTATAGATACCTAAGCTATGTTCATAGATCATACGTGTAATTTTCTTGAGATTTATCTGAGCGATTCCCGCAAAAACCTATTTTAGGATTTCCTAGGTCTGATTGCCTGCTTATCTGAAATCACCCTTGTTTGCTTGTTTTACTGCTTTATCACTTCACCGTTGCCTGCAAAATTCAATCAACCAACTCCTATTTTAGTTTTTGTCATTTATTAGTCTTGTCTGTCTCTTCGTGTTAGTCTTTAGTCTCTGTGGATTTGATCCCTAAGTACTATAGTGTATGTCTGTGCACTTGCAAATAATGGTTGTCTAGGGTAAAACCTGAGTGACATCACAACCTCTAAGGGGAACCTCAAGTTTGCTAATGCCACTATGAAAAAACTCAAGGAGTATAGGAAGACGTCCCAATTGTGATAAGATGATGTTTGATTCCTACAAAATTATTTGTCATCAAGATGTTAGAATCGTTTGAGATACAGTTACTTCTCAGAAGACTTTTCCTGGCAACTATGGGAGCGATCTTTGATTTCCCAAGAAATGGAATGCATTCTCCTACATTGACAACCTCCTTTTTCAATGTCACACCACCTTCTGATGTAGTTAAGAGCTCATCTTTTGTGGAGCTTGTGGAATGTGAGGACAAGGAAGTTGTGGATGGACAAACTAACAAACCTTAGGAGAACAAAGCAGAAGATGCAAGAAGAAAACAAGTCTTCTGCAAAAATTGTGGAATGTGGGATCAAAGAAGTCATGGATGGAGAGTATCACGACCTCGCTCAATATACCAAGAAGAAGAGAAGAAGAAGAAGAGCATTAAGCAGGTCGATCAGGAAGTTCACAAGTCAATCAAACTAGGGCTAATCGTGAAACTCACCTCAATGAAGCATGATGAGGATGCTATTGAGTACAAATTCTGGAGTACAAGGAGATCCAAGCCTTTCCATAAGTTGTGAGGCATAATCACTAGAAGAATAGGCTCGTATTGCGACTACGATATTCAACTACTTTTGTGGTCGCATATATATGTGACACATTTGCGACTAAAGTGGGACTATTCTATAACTCCAAAGACGTAGCCACAAAAATGTCACAAAAGTGCGACTGAGATGACAGGGTCGCCATTGTGCGACTACTTTTGCGGCTGCTAGTACGGTGTCTCAATATGTGCGACGATGGAGCAACTAATATTTATAGTCACACTACAGTAGTCGCAGATGTGGTCACACATTGTATCTAGTCGCATATTAGTCTCATAAATGTGAGACTATATGCATCTCCGGTCAAAATTCTCACTATTTGCGACTTAGGAGCAACTACATGATGTAGTTACAGATATGTAGTCGCACTTGTGGTTGCACATTTAACGTAGTTGCAGCTCATTCGCAAATCAGTCACAACATATGATTAAAAACACATGTAAATCATGAATGGGGTATGTGTAGCTAAAATTTGCTACTCCTACAGGAGTAGCAAATAAACTCGCAAAATTTGTCATATATACACTAGAACATCATTATTAAGTTTTGAAAGAAAAAGAAAAACATAAAGAGCAATAAATAAAAAAATATGGCAAATCCTTATAACTAGAATTCGAGAGAGTGAATGTACCAAAGAATCGATGAGGATACTAACAACATTTCCGCAAAGTTTTCTGTCGGAGTAGAAGAATTCATGAATATGGCAAGCAATCAGCCTCGCAAAGTAGCATGGATAGTTTTACTGTCCATGTACTAGTTGCAAAAACAAAAAATTTCTTTCGGGACATAAAATTTGGATGCATTTGTTAAGTAGAGAATTTATGTCAAATTATTACGTTTGGTATACACATGAGGAGGAATTGAATGTTGATTTAGGAACAAGTTATAATTATGTCAATACCGATCAAACTAGTAGTAGTGATCAGGAAGATGTGGGTAATAATATGGATGATAGATATGTGGAGATGGTTCATAATACATTTAATGAAATGTTGGTCCTTGGTAACGATGATCATATTAATGATCACGGTTATCAAAACATTGAAGAACCAAACGAAGTGACAATAAATTTTACAACATGTTAGAGGCATAAAAAATCCATTGTATGATGGTTGTCTTGAAGGGCACTCACAATTCTTTTTAGCGTCTCGGTATATGAACTTGAAGGTAGATTATAATATGGTTGAAAAATCTGTAGACGGTTGGGCTATTCTAATTACGAATATTTTGCCAGACAAAAACCAAGTGACAGGTTCATATTACGAGAAAGAAAAATCGATGGGTAATTTAGGTCTCCCATATCATACAATTGACGTGTGTATCGACAATTGTATGATCTTCTAGAAAGAAGATGAAAAATGGGATTAATGTAGATTTTTTCAAACCCTAGTTATTAACATAGCGACGGACAAACAAAAATACCATATAGTCGTATGTGGTATTTGGCGGTGGTGGAAAGATTAAAGAGATTGTATAAAACCGAGAAGATTGCTAAAGCAGATGGCACACAGATCATAAGACATAGGACGGAACACTAATTCATCCATCAGATATAGCGGAAAGGAAAACTTTTCACCAGATACAACCTCGATTTGTTGGAGAACCAAGAAACATGTACCTAGGATTGTGCACGAATGGATTTAATCCTTTGGTATGTCACAAAATCATTTGTTATGGCATGTGTTTATGACTCCCTATAAATTGCCCTGAGATATGTGTATGAGTCCATAAAATTTATTTCTGACTATTTTGAAATGGGTTGAAGCATCCACAAACAAGTCTAGATGTTTACCTCCGACCTCTGGTGGATGAGTTAAAAAAGTTTTAGTCTATTAGAGTTGAGGCATGCAATATATCAACCAGATAGAATTTTAACTTAAAAGCGGTAAGATCAATGACTTTCCAGCATATGGCATGCTCTCAGGATGGACGACACACGATAGATTATCATGTCCATTATATATGGAAGATACAGAGGCATTTTGGCTATCAAATGTAAGGAAGAGGTGTTGGTTGGATTTTCACCGGCGACATCTTCCTCCACGTTATCCATTACGAAAAAATAAAACAAGTTTTCTGAAAGGGAAACATGTTATGAATGATTATCCTCATGAATCTCTCAACGGTTTGCAAGTTTATTACGAGCGAAATATGCAAGTCAATCCACGGAAATCATCGATATACGGTGGGAATGGTCACAAGGTAAAGAAGTCGAGATATGGTAAGTGGCATAATTGGCACAAAGAAAGCATATTTTAGAAGTTTTCATACTAGACTTACTTAAAAATACGACATAATCTCTATGTCATGCTTACACCGAAGAATTTCTTTGATGACATCTTACATACTACCATTTAATTACAAAGACAAATCAAAAGACACAAAGAAATCAAGAATAGATTTGGCACGATTTTTTTCTCGGAAATAGTTGCAATTGATGCTCGTGAAATAACTCATATTCCTATCTTTCGATTTTTCCAAGTTGCCAAGGAACGCTTCATGGAATGTTGTCCAAAAGAGATTATCAATGTGCACATGCATATGTTTTGCGGAATTTTGAATATTTTCAGCCACTTGANTATTATTGTGTCTAATTTATTTTTAATATTGTATATGATATATATATATATATATATATATATATATATATATATTAATGTTTTCGTTGTATATATCTAGCCTATTTGAAGCTCAAATTCGTTTTTCATATCCAACCATTTCTGGTGATGAAGTTTACATGATGAGAGACGAACCATTTCTTATATGGGTTAGAGAATATAAAAAATTGTATGACTACGTGTGTTGGTCGCATTGTGGTCGTAAATACCTGTTTTGCGACTACACTAGGACCACATTCGTAGTCGCACATAAACTATTTTCTTGTAGTGAATCACTCCTGAATGGAATGGGAAAGGAAAGAAAGGACTACAAAAGGTACTGAATAGAATATTTTTGTTTAAGCTGTCTAACCAGGAAGCCCATTACGTTTCAAGAACCCTATTACGTTTCAAGAACAACCACACCACCCTCACCTTCAAAAGAGAGGTGGTCATGGTGGAACTTTGGGGAGAATGTACTAACATGTTTGGTTTTATTTGGTCCATAGTTGAGTCTAGTTCATGGTTCGATGAGGAGAATAGAGTCCTTAAATTTCTTCATTGTTGGAATTTTGTTGTCTTTACTTGAGGACAAGTAAAGGTTCTAGTCTCAGGGAATTTAAAAATTATGATTATGATGGTATGTGACATGCTTGTTGGCATGCTTACAACCTTGTATCAAGTTAATAATAGGTGTTTTAAGCCTTTTGGTTTTTACATGACTGGAGTTCATACTTTAAGAAAAAAATATTTGGACGTGATTTTGAGAAGATTCGAAAAAGTCTTGATCAATCAAGCTTAGGATCGATCGATCCTCATCTAGGTTCGATAGATCCATCCTCCAAGAAAAATGTTTGGATCGACCCGCAAAATTCAGGAGCGACTCATGAAATGAAGTGCGGATCTATCGATCCAAGGAACCGACTTTCTAAAAAATTTACGTTTCAAAGCCCAAGCCCAAGAGAAACCTTAGATCTACCTCAAAGATGTATAAAAGCACCAATAGTTAAATTTTTAGGTTTTTACCATGTTTTTCAGAATTGTAAGGCTAGTTTAGTGAGCTTTAGAGAGACAATTCATATCCGATTTATTTTATTTGGAGAAGTTTTTGAAACTTTTCATTTAATTTATTCAATCTGTTTATGAATGCAATCATGATTTGGTTGATGTACGAATCAGTGTCTAAGTAGTTTTATTATTGAGATATGGAGTTTTGAATGGGAAAATTTGGGATTCACGCATGATTAGTGGGTTTAAGCAAGGGGTTTAAAGTGTGGGGAAACTAATAATTTCTTAACCTTGTTTCTATGATTGTTTTCTTATTTACTCTAACTGTCTATACTATGAACTTAGGTTGATTTATGTGGAAAAATATTATGGTAGATCACCTGAACTGAATTAGGAGATCAATACCTCCGAAAGACATTGACAATTGCGTAAAATGTGGCGTTGTGAAATTTAGAATGTTGTTTCACTTTGTTTCTTTAATTTATCTCGAGACCAACGAAAGTTAGGTTAATGAGGTTATTAATCATTAAGATCTTAGTGCCTGAATACGGGGTTAAACTTCTCACAAAAATAGACATAGATCATTATTGATAAACAGACTCAAGCTCAGAAAGGACGATCAGCTTAAAATCTCCGATAAGAAAGAAAAGAAGCTTTTGTTTGCCGTACAAAAAACTCAAAAATTTGGTTCTGGGGTTAGGGAAGTTTCAGGCAAAGAAAAGCTTATTACTACAGTTGACTTTTGTGTTTCGCTTTGATTTTTTTAATAGGATTGTTGTGACAGATTCAATCTTTTAATCAACCTAGACCAAAAAATCTCTATAGAGCTAGTGAGTTACTTACATCATGATTGGTTCGACAATCAACCCAACCTCCTACATACCCAAACAACGTGTTTAGCCAATAAAAACCTTAGTTTTCAGTTAATCGATCCTACACCTAGATTGATCGACCTGAAGCTTGACGTATAGCATTTTTTTAATCTTTTAGAAATCTCTTCCTAATGCATTATTTCTTCAGATATCAACTCCAAGCCTGTAAAAAACCTAAAACAAACAAAGAGACTCAAAACACACACTTACTGACTCTATAAAGGGTTGTAAGCATACCAAAATGTACGTAATAGACTCACAAAACCAGGACATATCAACTACCTTAAGCCATCATCAATTTCCGAGTAATTTCCTAAATCATACAAGCATTATACATGAAACTAACTTCACAGTTCAAAGTTTTGGTAAATACACTAACACTAAGTAAATTGAATTTAAATTCAGGGATGAAAAGCACATCATAAAGCGAGATACCACCAATTAATTGAATGTATCATATGCATGGTGAATAGCACTGGAATCTATCATCCAAGCTTTAAGAGACACAATCGATTTCATAGTTCTAGAAGAGGCAAGCATGTCACATCAAGGGCTATGATGAAGAGTGATAGAATCAGAAGATTGATTACAAAAGATTTGAGATATCACAGGTAAAGAAATATAAATAGAGGTTAATGCAACATGAATTGATGGTGTAACACTAGTGGTGTGAAGCTGAGTCATGGCCAGAAGTTGATATTTTGTCAAAGTTTCACAATTCTTGTCTAGAAATTGAGCCAAAGTCAGTTAACTAAAGCAAATTGTTGAAGTAAGATTAGCATTTCCTATGGTGTTTTTCTTCTTTGTTTTTACCATAGGAGGATAACCGTGTTTCTTGTAACATTTTATGTCATATGTCCAACAAAAGAGCAATATGAACATTTCGACTTCTGATAACTTGCATGAGACAGCAAAACTTGACTTGTATCAGTGTTCGTGAGAGATTGAACTTGAAATGCACTAGGAACAGGTAGGGATTTGCTTATGACACCTACCATATGGTATTTTGATCTTGATCAAAGATGTTGTAGAACTCAGTCAGTCTTAGTATAGGTTTCAT
>OVAO01002763.1:0-12191 GCA_900406285.1 Biscutella auriculata | reverse complement strand
TGGAGTCCCCTTCCTTCTGAACCAAATGAAACCTTGAGAATGTAATCGATTATGTTTAACCTTTGCTAATTAAATGTAGGGAAGTGACATAGGATAGTTAAGAGGATCGCCAGGCTTAGTAATAAAAGTTGATGGTGACATTGCTTAGATGATGAGACAAATATTTATGCTAGGTTGGAGACGCTCTCATAGTGGGTTTTTAGCTGTCAAGTTCTCGTTTTTCAAACCTCTTCTCCTTGCTTTGAACTTGTTTGCTTGAGGGCAAGCAAAGGATAAGTTTGGGGGAGTTGATATACCTTGGTTTGAGTCGGTTTTAGATTAGATTTCATTCGTTTATTGTTAGTTTAGGTTGAATTTAGAGTCTATTAGGGTGCATTGCATGTCTTTTTCATTGAATTCGAAATCTATTGGAGCATTTGAAGGATTCATCATCTGTCTCAGACGCTTGTACCGGTCTAGCAGACCAAGGCCCAGACCGGTCCACGTATCGATTCTTTCAGACCGGTCAAGCTTGACCGATCCACTCCTCCCATCCATAAAGCATTCTGCACTCAGAGACGCATACCGGTCTAGCAGACCTATGTCTAAATCGGTCCTCTATCCGCACTTCATGGAACGACCTGCTCTCACCGGTGCATTGACCAGTCCATCATCCGCAAGACTTGGACCGTTCATCTCTAGTCCGTTCCTTATTCCCTAAGGCTCATACCGGGGTGCGGACCGGTCAACCACTGACCGGTCCACGTTTCCGAAGTCCTATAGCGGTATAACCAATTTGAAGCGGACCGGTCTGGCTGATTGGTCCAGATGCTCCAGCAAGGATGAATAGTAGGGCAACCTTTGGATTATGAGAGAAACTATATAAACCCTTCAAGACCTTTTTCTCCATAGCTTTTCTCTCTAGTTCCTTCTCTTATTTTGAATCTTCTTGTTTGAATCTTTGATATTTTGTAAGAACTTGCCGTAATTTGGTTAAGCTTTCTCTTAATCTTTCTTGATAATCATGCTTAAGCTTATCTCATCTATGTTTTTGTTTGCAAAAGTTATGAGTGAGTAGTCTTCTATTAGGTGATTGGAATGGTAGATTAGGGTGATTGAGGTTGAGATTGAGTTGCTTAGGGCTTAGATTCCATTAATCTTCATATGTTTAGTGAACTTAATGCTTGATTAAGATTAGCTAACTTGATCTTGATGCTTAGTGTTTCACGCCCAGAAGGTGGTTGTGAAAATGCTTGAATGAAATAAATGTATGCTAATTGAGACTTAACCAAGGGATTGTGCTAAGATTGTTTAGTAGTTGTATGGGTTAATGTTCATTACTTGCAATTAGTAAAGAGATTTTCACCAAGGGATTGGGTTAATCTATCTTAGGTAGATCCTAGACTAAGGATTAGCATTTGAATGATAGAAATGAGTAGCTTGATCAATTCCAATATCACCCGAAATCGATTGCCATTCCAATTGCTTAGTTTATCTTTTATAATCTTCTCATCTTGATCATTGTTTGTGTTACTTTTGTATTGAAGTTAGTTGATAATCATTTGCTATTTCTTGTATGGTTCTTGTTAGTGACAAACAACCTATATTGTTAACCAATACTTAGTAATCTCTTCATAGACTTAGTGTGTAATCAACTCCTGATTTTGGTTCGATAAACCCCGGGTTAATACCCATTCTATACTACATTGATACTTGTAGTTTTTACCCTTCATTAGTAAATAGTGAAGCAGTAAATATCTACTTATCAGTGATCCACTTGTCTAATATATGCCACTTCCCTACATTCAATTAGCAAAGGTGAAACATGACCAAATACAAACTCCACTTTTCAGATGGTTTGGTAGAAAGGGAATTCCAAGCTAAAGAGAGAGTTCCACACGACAATGGGTGATTGTAACAAGTTTCCCTCGTGGACCGAAGTGATTATAGTAAAAGCGTGTAAGACAAAGAGCAATTGGGCATAAATAATTGAGCATCCATATATCCCGACTTATGCACGTAGTCTACCCAACCTTACCACCTTTTAAGCACAACACCAAATTCTTTTTCTAACCTTAAGGGACCTTCTCTTCTTTTCATTTTCTTCTAAGCTAGACTCTTTTTCTTTCTTTTCTTTCTCAATTACTCCAAGGTTATCAATCTTCATTGCTTTCTTTTTCTTAGAAATCCTTTTTCTATTTCTACTAGCCTTGTTTTTAGGAGCATAAACTTTCTTTTTATTCTTTTTTTAATGCTAAGAGTCTAGCTAAGCTTTCTCTTTCTTGTTCCCCTATCCCAAAGCAATCCAATCAATAGGCAGTACCAAGTTAAGCTACCCAAGACCAATTGAACCAAATCTAGATAAACCCAAGCATTTCTAATACCAACCAATACCTATTCAACCTAGGCTTCCAGATACATGCTCTCAAATGTCGCTCTCTATACTTGCACGATTTTACAAAACCACAATCACTTAAGATATCACAATCACTGAAGAAAGGAAAGTGTTTAGGCCGGGGGAAGCTTTGGGTGAGAGGAAATCATCCTTAAGATGAGGATGACCAAGTCGGGCTAAGTACGTTTAGGCTAGCAATGCCCAGACTTGAACTGGAAGTAATAAAAACCATGAAACACAAGATAATGAGATTGTTCATTCTAATTGAGAATTCAAATTAAGGTCCAATATCATAGAACATCAATAAACAAGCAAGTTTTAACAAACAATGACAAAGCTTTTAGGCATAAAGATCAAGAGCTCAAGACTTCAAGACGCTTCGAGACTACTAAGCTAGAATCGATGATTGGGAGTCCTAGGTGCTTCGGTTCTCTTTTAGAAAACGGAGTGATATGCAAACCTATATGGGACTCAATATACACTAGAATGAATGCAATCTACATGATAAACCCGAATAAAAACAAAATCTTTTTGAGTTTTATGAGTTTATTTGATTCTTTTTTGTTTTTATGAAACATATATATTAACAATGCAAAATGACTCAATCAAGAAAACAAGACAAAACAAACAATATTAGCAAAAGGTAATTCCTCCCCCAAACTTATATCAGACAATCTCTGTGGGATCTAAGAAAGGAGAGAGAACCGAAAACAAAAGAAAACTAACTATGCATATTTACAAATGTGCGGAATGGTATCTACATAAAGCGGGCGGTGGGATCGAACTCTGGATGTCAACCAGTATAAGATTGAAGCTATACCGATACATATTGATTGGTGATATTCAAATGCAGTCATATCGGGTTCTCGTATTGACTTCCTATCCGTGAAACCAGTGAAACCTGAGATCTCAAACACTCAAGCGAGAGGCAAAAACCGAGATTGGCAAACACAAGGAAACAAAAAAATGAAAATGAAATATGTACAAGGATACCATGAGATTTCCTCCCAAGTGAGCTTGTTTAACGTCGCTAAGCTTGACGTGCCTTTCTCATTGAGCTTAGTGGGGATCGGTGAGAGAGAGAGTGTCTCCTCTTTCTACGCTCTCTGATGCCAAGTATGGCTTGAGTCATTGACCAGTGACAACAAACTCTCCACCGTCCTTGTTCCAAAGAACTACTATCCCATAGGGGCGAGCTTCTTTAACCGTGAAGGGTCCCTACCAACACGATTTGAGATTTCCCAAGAAAAGCTTTAGTCTCGAGTTGAAAGCAACACCAAATCGCCTTCCTTGAACTCCTTATGTAGGATTTTCTCGTCATGAAAACCCTTGGTGTGTTCCTTATAGATTTAGGCACTATTATAGGCTTCTAGCCTTATTTCGTCTAACTCCTCGAGTTGCATTTCCCGCTTTTCCTTTGGGGACTTTAAATTGAAGTTAAGGAGTTTGACCGCCCATAATGCCTTGTATTCAAACTCCACCGGCAAATGGCATGCCCTTCCACACAACATATGGAATTGTGTAGTGTCTAGTGGAGTCTTGAAGGCGGTTCAATATGCCCACAATGCATCGTCTAGCTTTGAAGACCAAACCTATCTACTCACCCTTACTGTTTTCTCAAGTATTGCTTTTATTTGACGGTTGGAGACTTCAACTTGACCACTTGTTTGTGGCAATGTGTCAAAATTCCTTCAACTTCTTCCTCTGCTATACACCTTCTGTACAATCTATCCTTACTCAAGGTATATAAGTATGGCTCATCCCAATAGAACCTCTTGACATCATTCATGAACTTTTTGTTTTGATAATCCTTGAGCATTGGTGGATGTGTCCTGCATTCCAGATACTTTACAATATCGGCGTACCAAGGTTCCTTTGTTTTAGCTACATACATTACTCCATAACTGAATCCAACTCCCGTTACTCTTCCTAGAGTCTTGAGAGTACCAACTACCATAAGTTGTTCCTGGGGTAGCATGTCATCAATGGGCATGTCATCACACACTCTCAGTCTAGAAAGATGGTCTGCTACTCCAAGTCGAATTCCTAAAGTACGAGAATCCATCTGAGTAACCTTGGTTTAACATCCTTCTTTTCTAAGAGGTGTGACAGAGCAGCATGATTAGTGAACACAATGACCTTGGATCTCAGAGCAGCATGATTAGTGAACACAATGACCATGGAATTTGAGTAGTCATCTTCTAGGTGGTTGATTGGGCAAGATTATGGTGATTAGATTCTAGGTTTTTGTGTTTATGGCTTGGAATCACAAGTACCTTTATGCAATAAGATGCTCTTAAGGCTTGGTTGAATTTGACCAATTCAATCATGTTCTAAAGAAGACTTCTAAGACCGAGAGATGCTAGTTAGTCTTTTGTTCATGTCTTTTGCATTCCTGAAATATTATTCTAGAGGACTCTAACAAGAGGTTGAGTAACTGTTTTAGGATGGTTGAACTAGGAATCTTAATGTTTCTAAGATGTGTTCTCTAGCATGCGGACGCGAGAGCGCGGTGTTAGCATAGCCTAGATAGGAGATTTCACCACGAGAGTGGGCTAATTCAGATTAGAATACTATAGACCTAAGATAGCCAATTGGATGAAATTAAACAGTTAGACTTAGGATTAATCGCCAAAAATCAACTGCTTGATTAATTGCCTAGTATTTCCTTTGATTTATCTATATTTATCTATTTGCTTTCTGAGTACTTACTTTTACCGCAACCAACTTTTGAATTATGTTTGAAATTAGGATCGATTAGTGACAGTTTTCGTTCCTGCTTAGACCTAGATAAAACTTTAAAAGTATTATTGTCTCTAGCAGCGTCCTGAGGTGGTTCGATATTCCATTTCTCCCATCAACCCCATCATTTAGTATTCCACCAAAATACTGAGTTACCAAATTGGCGTTGTTGCCAACTTTGAATTGTTTTGCTAGAAGTAGTTCTTCTGTTTCTTTTAGGGACTAAGTTTCTTCCTTTGTTTTCCTCATTCTATTTTCTTTCTTGGTTTCAGGTGTATGCAATTGCGATCACACGGCTCATCAGACCTTCTTCCCCTGAATTCAGATATCCAAGCGATTGAGCAACAGAACCGAAGAGCCCGTCGCGAAGCAGAAAGACAATTACATATTGAACGCTTAAACCTCGCCATGGACAAATTTCAGGAACCTCGGGCTACAGCCAATCAGCAGGGGCCTGCACCAGAACCCATTGCCCACCCTCCTCAGGAGAATATTCAAGTACCACCACAACAACATGCTCAGTTTCCACAAGTTCCGCTTCAAGAACCACTGCCCAATGCTACTATTGGAGCTTTTGATGCACCAATCGTTAATGGACAACACATTGGCATCCTTCCGCAGCCTGTCAACCACAACAACTTCACAATCAGTTTTAGACTTGTCGGGATGGTTAAAGAGAGCAATGCCCTCTGGATTATATCAATGTCTTCGATCAGCTTTACAGCATTGTGATCAATAACGGAGTCTCAGAGGACGCTTTTAAGCTTCGACTTTTCCCTTTCTCTTTGGATGGCATTGCATGCCAATGGGAAGATAAGCTACCACGTGACTCTATCACGACTTGGGATGCTTGCAATCGCAAGTTTGTAAAACGTTTCTTCCAGTCTTCACAGACGAACATGCTTTGTGGTGACACATATGGGTTTAAACATCAGAATCTCGAGAGCTTTGCCGAGGCATGGGACAAAATCTCCTTTTACATATTCAAGTTGCCCCATCATGGTTTTTTAGAAATGAGTTTGGTCAACACCTTCTTCAGAGGTCTTAACGATAAATATCAGCTTGTTCTCAACACAACCAGTGGCGGTAACTTCCATAAGACTACTCCAGCACGCGGTCTTGAGCTGATAGAGGATCTAGTTCAGAGTAACACTTCTCATGTTGAAGCCTATGATCGCACCAACCGGTCTTCAGTACACATCAAGGACGAGAATTTCAAGACAGAGATCAAGTCTCTGAGTGATAAGATAGACAAGTTATTGACAGCTCAGTTGTCTTCTGTTAATTTTGTCGGAAACGGAGAGGACACACCACAAGAGGACTTCACAGATGAAGAAGTCAACTACATAGGCAACCAGGGCTACAAACCTTATCACCTAAACCTATCTAACCGGAGTACCGACGTGGCGAACCCACAATATCAAGTGTATCCCACACATTAAAAGTATACCCCGGGGTACTCCAACCAAGGCTTTCAGAACTTCGGTCAGCATAACCGCCCTCAGCAACAACAAAGTTTCTACCCGCCACAGCAAGTTCAGACTGCCAGACCACTAGGCTCTTCACCTTCTCAGTCACAGCAACAATCTCTTCAGGGAAATGGAGGACCCATTTTCCCACAGGAAAGCCAGAAAACCATCTTACTTAAGCAACTCTTGGAGGGTAAGAAGAAGAGTACACTCGAGACGGCTACATTCATGTGTGATATCACTTCACGGGTTGACAAGCATTATGCAAAATTCAATGGAAAGTTTGAGTATCTTGCTTCACATGTCAAAGCCCTAGATAACCAAGTAGCTCAAGTGGCTTCTTCTTAGAAGCGCCCCATCGGAACTCTTCCAGGCCGAACAGAAACGACTAAAGAGGAATATGCCAACGTCATTCATGCCTTTAAGCTCATCGAGGACAACGAGATTCAAGTGGGGGGGGCAGGTTCTGTAGAACATATTTCAAATAACCGAGCAGAACAAGTGCACAGTTCTGGAAGGACCATGACCTCTCGAGCCAGACATGCATCATACCCCTTACAGCTCCCCTTTCCAAGTCGCATAATGGCTCGGATTCATGATGATATCGAAGAAGGATTGAAAGCTACTAAGCAGAGAATGCCAGAGATCAGGGCATTGTTGACTAACCCAAGCTATACAGATAGACATAAGGATAAGCTTAGAGCTGTAATTGACAAATTTGAAACATCTGCTGCCGGTTTTGACGACATCCCCAGACCATACAATGACTCAGATTCAGATTCTACACCTCTCACTGAGGTTGATCCGACTAACTTAGCGGATCCAGGAAGTTTCACTCTTCCCTGCACTCTCTTTTCAATTCCATTCGATAACTGCCTATGTGATTTGGGCGATAGCGTGACTGTTATGGCACTAACTGTTGCTAAAGAGTTAGGTTTTTCATCCTATGAGCCCTGTTGGTGTTATCTCGTACTAGCAGACTTCTCTTTGAAGAAACCCATAGGAATGCTAAACAACTTACCCATCATGCTAAAGGGAGTTGAAAGTCAAGCTGATTTTGCGATTCTCCAGATGGAAAAGACACCAAAGAACCCGCTTATCTTTGGCCGCCCATTCCTAGCCACTGCCGCAGCTGACATAGATGTCCAGAATGGAATAGTCAAACTTAGCTTGGGAATGCACGGGATTCAGACCTATTATTCCAAGAGAATCTCGGACGGTAAACAGTACCAAGAGGACGCCTTTGTCCTTGGGGTCACTAGCACAGAGAGCCGGAACGACGAAATGTTTGAATAGGTATCATGTGAAGATGGAGACACGTTTGTAGTGGATGAAGCTGAAAAGCCAGATAGGATTTATGTAGAACACGGGGAGGATCTTCCTTGGTGGGAATACAATGCAAACCATATTGGATACAAAGATTTCACTACTTATCTCGATCCAGGATGCTACCATCTTCCCATCAGCATACTCAGAGTCCAATTGCAAAGAGCCCTATGTGACACCAATTCTTCAATCAACGTGATGTCAGTCACTTTCTGTGAGCATTTAGGCCTCATTCCCGCACCTACTCCTGTCACACACTTAGCAAGCAACTTAGGGAGTTGCATCCCACCGATTGGAGTAGTCCAGTGTGTTGCCATTCATATTCAACATTCTTGGGTTAACACTGATTTCTATGTTATTGAATCGATGTGAATGAGGAACGCAGTGGTTGTTTTGGGGAAGGAATTTCTTAAGGATGCAGGAGGACACTTAGGTTTTAGTCACAGAGGTCTTGTCTTAGAGAAAGTCAGAAAGGATCATCATGATAGAGTCTACTTTCCGGTGTGTGCTGACACTAAAGATGTGGATAAGTATTGAATTCAGGATATGCACGACTATCAAGCTCCAGAATCCGAGATTGGGTCGAACGTTATATCAGATTATGGCAAGGTTGAAGACGTCGAGAGCTTTATAAGAGATGAGCGTGAGGATATGCCCGAGGCATCGGTTAATGAAGCACAAGTCCACCTTACTGCATTGTTTGAGAGATTGCATCTAAGGAATGGGACCTCTTATGGAGTTGGGAATGTCGCAACAAACAATAGAATCATTGTCCCGGATCCACCGCACGTGTACACGCCAAGCTATCTTCTTCGGGAAGATTAGGCTAGCCGAGTATGGATGATGGAAGGGCAAACGCGTTACGATCGAGCCGCTATGGAAGGGCTCATGGACCGAGTTGAGAGGCTCGAGTCCAACCACAACCGCCATTGATCCTTATATTCATGATGTCAAAGCTCTGTGACGTTAAACAAGCTCGCTTGGGAGGAAGTCCCATGTTTATCCCTTGTAAATATGCTATTTGAATTTCCTAGAGTTTATATTGGATGGCGGTGAACTAATGAGTTTTTGAGATGATCAAATTTTAGGTACCGAACGTCTAAGAACTGAAGAAAAAGATGAAACGAGAAGGAAGCTTGGCCTATAACAAGATGAAACGAGAAGGAAGCTTGACCGATCCGGAACATCAGACAGACAAGGGAGAAGGATCGGTCATGCGCCGACCGATCCGAGCGAAACCCGCGCGCGAGGTATAACATCGGTCAAGCCTTGACCGATCCACACAATGGGCTTGACCAATGCACATTTCTTTTTCCCCCCTTACCCGATGTTGCCTTGGTTTTAAACACAAAACCCTTCTTTTTTACTTCTTCTTCATTCTAACATTCTCTCTCACCATTTTTTCTTCAAAGAACACCATTTCATCTTTTGAAATCTTGATTCTTGCTCAAATTTGTTGGTTTGTGTTGCTAAGATCTTGGGTTTTCTTCCATACTTACTAGTTTCACCATTTAATTCTCTATTTCAAGCATCAAAAGTAAAAATCTAAAGCTCTCATTTTCGTGGGTACTATTCACCTAGAGCAAAACTTGAAATTTTCAAACTTTTAGGTTGTGATTAGTATTCCATTTGCTTAGAGCACTTTGACAATGATAATGTTGCTTGTTTCTCTTGATGATTGAGCCTTATGTTGCATGAATTTTGAAAAAATCTTGAAATTTTGGCTCTGGTATTTTTCATGACAATTTGGATATGGATTTGGAATTAATAGAAAGAGAAAATGACTAGAATAGTACATAAAAGTCGGAATATTATTAGAGTAACATACATCTTTCAAAAACTACTATAATGTTTTTCGCACCCTAGTAAATTAGAAAAGACACCCTCGCTTATATTTAATCAACAAATCCACGTCACTAACAGATGAGTTACGTTACATACACTAGCTGAGTTAGTCGTAATTGACAAATCTACGTCACTAAACCGTATGCCACATGTACAATGTTGCTGATTTATATATTAAATACATGGCTGGGTTTAATCTAGTTGACAAAGTAACCGTTTTCGAAACCGTATAATTAAGAAGAAATCTACACGCCAATAATTATTTCTCGGTAATACAAAACTATACACGCCACTCTAGTAAATCATTTCTCTGATATCGTCATCTTCTCCGAAAATCGTCATCTTCTCCGAAATCGTAATCTTCTCAGAAATCTCTGAAACACTCTAGTTAGTAAGTCATTTCTCTGAAATCGTCATCATCTTCGTCGTATTCTCCGGTAAGTGGCGACTGTGTTTGATTTATGTTAAGACTGAGTTTGATTTCCGTTGCGACTGAGTTTGATTCTCTTGCGTCTGAATTTTTTTTTAATTATGGCGAGTATGATATATATCGTGGTTGTGTTATATAATAGGTAAAGGCTGAGGTAGTTTTTGTATCGGGCCGGATAATACATAATGTTGTCGTTGAAACTAACTTAGGGATGAGTTACGTTACATACGCTGGTTGATATATTAAATACATGGCTGAGTTTAATCTGGTTAACAAAGAAACCGTTTTTGAAACCGTATAATTAAGAAGAAATCTACACGCCACTCTAGTAAATCATTTCTGTGATATAGTCATCTTCTCCAAAAATTGTCATCTTCTTCGAAATCGTAATCTTCTCAGAAATCTCTGAAACACTCAAGTTAGTAAGTCATTTCTCCAAAATCGTCATCGTCTTTGTCGTATTCTCCGGTAAGTAGCGACTGTGTTTGATTTATGTTAAGACTAAGTTTAATTTCCGTTGCGACTGAGTTTGATTCTCTTGCGTCTGAGTTTGATTTAAGTTATAGCTGAGTATGATTTATATCGTGGTGTGTTATATAATATGTAAAGGTTGAGATAGTTTCGGTATGGGGCCAGATAATACATAATGTTGTCGCTGAAACTAACTTAGCGTTTAGGGCTAAGTTAGTTTATGTAGCGGCTCCATCACTTTTATGTTGCGGGTGAGTAATTTAGGGTTTAGGTCTGAGTTATTAATTAGGTTAGGGCTGATTTATTTTACTAAATGCGGCTGGATTAGTTTTATATCGGCTGAACTATATTTATTTTATTTTATGATCAGATGTATGTCTCTGCAATCTTTGAATATCGAGAACTGGATTACCCTCGAATACTTAACCGTGAAGGGTTTTCTAAACTGGAAAATAAATCGTTTAATCACTACACGCGTGTGGGAGAACGCCAATGGATTAGAGAAAGAATAGGAGAAGACGTGTGGGATAAAGTGAAGTTGTTCCCTGTTCGAATAATTGCTAGGATTGGTGATAGAGGAATGATTTGGTGTGCTAAGATGGCACATTACCTACTTTGTAGATAGTTTCGCATAAAGAAGAAGATATATATGGAGTATCGTTCATTGTCAACCCATCAGGTTTGGATTAAATGAATTCCCCGATATAACTGGGTTAAACGTAGACCCACTGCCAACAAAAAGGTTTGATGAACCCGAGCAATACCCAGATTTCTGGAGGCTGTTGAATGTGGATATTGGGAATGGACCCAAGTTCGTTGACTTGAGGTCGACATTAGATGACTGTCATGTATGGATTAGAGAACAACAGAAATGGTTGGGCCTTTTAGCTCTGCAAGCCGGAACAACGGAAATCCATCGACACTCGAATCATCATCTTCTANTCTTCTGCCGTTGATCATCATCAATCCGATGACTTAGATTAATCCGACCGTGTAATGAGTTCAGCCAAAATTAATTCACAACGTAACTCGGCCGTGTCTGAAACAAATGTCAGCCGTCAAAGCCAATATTCAAATACGTGTATCAATCTTTGATATAATGTACCCAAATAACTCAGCCAAACCCTAACTGACAACGCTATTGAGATGCATGTTGATTAATCGTATATGATCATATCACTGAATAATGTTATTTAAATGTATGTTGACCCTCTCACAATTGCTTCCAATATATTTATCATAGATGATCAAATATTTGAATACATGATAAAATATCTGAATATTAACGAAATTATGAACAAATAGAGATTAAACAAGGATCACATTTTGTTTATACTTGCTCGTTGATAGTATTATATCTAATGGTCCAGATTTTCCTACGACTCTGATTCGCTAATCCATCGACACTCGGATCATCATCTTCTTTCGTTGATCATCATCCATCTGATGGCATAGATTAATCCGGTTGTGTAATGAATTCAGCCAAAATTAAATCACAACGTAACTCGGCCGTGTCTGAAACAAATGTCAGCCG
>OVAO01002762.1:0-12191 GCA_900406285.1 Biscutella auriculata | reverse complement strand
CTCATCCTAGACAGCAACCAGAGTGGGATCATGTTAGAAGGCAGTTTGAAGAAGAGGGTCAGTATGAGCCGCGTGAACCAAGAAGAGAACCAAGAGAGGTTACATGAGAGCCGAGGCAAAGAAATGATTACCCAAGGCACTATGATGAAGAAGATGATCTTTATGATCACACTAGTCAAGCATCCCAAAGATCTTACCACCGTGAACCAAGGCATGATCGCATTGAAGTGTTCAAGATAATGAATCCTCCATTCCATGGGAAAAGTGACCCGGGTGCATACTTGAAGTGGGAGAAGAAAATTGAGCTCGTGTTCGAATGCCAATGGTACTCCGAAGTTAACAAGGTCATGATGGCAGCTACAAAGTTCCATGATTACTTCCGTAGCTGGTGGGATCAATTGGTCACTTCAAGGAGAAGAAATGGGGAGAATCCCATCGAGACATGAACCGAACTCAAAGTGGCCATGAGGAGAAGATTTGTGTTGAACCACCATCACCGAGACCTTCATCAAAAGCTTAGAAGGTTGACTCAAGGATCCAAGTCCGTCGAGGATTACTTTCAAGAGATGGAGATCTTCTCTTAAGAGCCGACCTTAGAGAAGACCGAGAAGCCACTATGGCTATATTTTTTGGTGGCCTTAACTGTGAAATTCAAGATCACTTGGGGCTTCAACAATACTTGGAACTAGAGGAAATGCTCCACAAAGCAGTGATGATAGAGCAACAGATCAAGCGTAAAGGGAACGCCCCATTCAAACCATCTTTCTCAAAGGATAAGCCGCCTTACATCCGAATTGGAACACTTTCAAGAAGCCCACGGCCCCAACACCCAATGAAGCAACCAAAGAACAACCTCCAACTTTTAGAGACAAGCGCAAAGGGATTGCCAAGCCAACAAGAGCAAGAGATGTTAAATGCGAAGGACATTATGCAAATGAATGCACTAACAAACGGGTGATGATTCTTCTTGATGATGGAGAGAATATTTCAGAAGATGAGGAGGTCATACAAGAAGAAGAAGAAGAGAATTCCCTGAGGAATGTGAAGAAGAAGCTGCCCAAGGAGAGCTCTTAGTCACTCGGAGAGTTTTGAAGTTGTTTCCTAAGGAGAAAGAAGAAGAGCAACGAGACAACTTGTTCCATACAAGATGCTTGGTGAATGAGAAGGTGTGTAGTCTCATCATTGATGGAGGAAGTTGTACTAATGTGGCTAGTACTACCATGGTGAAGAAGCTTGGCTTGGAAATGAAGAAACACCTGAAGCCATATCGCCTACATTGGCTTAATGCCGAGGGAGAGCTTAAGGTTACTCATCAAGTCAAAGTGCCCATGGCTATAGGAAAGTATGAATATGAGATCTTATGTGATGTCTTACCTATGCAGGTTGGATATATACTTTTGGGAAGGCCGTGGCAATTTGATCGAAGGGTTGTTCATGAAGGCTTCACCAACAAGTATACACTCAAGCACAACAGCAAAATGATCACTCTCGTACCTATGAGTCCACATGAAGTAGCACAAGACCAACTTCACCTTAAGTAGAAGGATGAGCCTTCTAAGAGCAAGAAAGTCTCCAACTTTCTAGTCAACCAAAACGTTGTAAGAAAATCCTTTCATGCTAATCAAACGGTTTTACTTGGATGGCAAGGAACTAATTATGCCCGAGGAAGAACCATCTCTCCAAGCACCAACCAGTCCCATCACTAGAGCACAAGCGAAGAGGCTTGCTAGAGCTATCATGCACACATGGGAGGACTTGGAGATGACTTGCTACGTCTTCAAGGAAAGGGAGTCGGATGCACACATCTTTCTCCTTTCATCTTCAAGGAGCTAAACCAACATTGAGATGGTTCGGGGTACTCTTTTACCTTCTGTGGGTTTTTTCCCAATGGGTTTTCCCACCAGGGTTTTTAATGAGGCCTATTGCACATGAACCAACTCTCAAGGTCCCATGAGAAAGCGCTTCATCACTTATGCAATATAGTCGTTACTCTCTCTTTGTTACCTTGTCGATTTTCCCTTTCTTTATTTTCGTTTTGCCCCTCATGTTTAGGGCTTCCTCTCTATCTTTAGTATTTAAACCTTTTGTTTGAGAACCTTTTTCCTTAGCTAGCATTTTGAAATCAAAACCGAGAAGTTCTCTCTTGTTAGCTCATGCATAAGTGTGTAATATCTTTTGCGATCTAAGTGTGTCGTATATTAGATCATTAGGTGTATCCAAGGGTTCTTCATCCCCTTGGTGGTCTTCCCGTTTCTTTCCCTTCGTTCCTATTCTTCAGATCATTCCATCGTTACCCGTCGCCCATTTCGTGTCCTCACCGTCGTTCTCCTCCCTCCGCCGTCAACCGTCGGTTATGTTCCGATCAATCTACCTCATTTGCCACAAAACTCAACCCCTCAAAGTTCCAGCCCCATCGGAGTTCGTTTTTGCGAGGAAGTTTTCTCAAGAAATCCCTATACGGCCCGGCTAGGCCGTACCGTACGTGCCCGACGACCCCCATCGACAACCATCGACCAGATCTCACCTTTTCGTCATTTTCTTTCGACTGAACCTCATCATTTCCCACCAAAGAGAGCCTCAACCAAAGGCGTCAACTTTGGAGTTGATTCGGTCGAAAGAACACGCTCAACTTTATTTCTGTACGCCGGCGTTCCGTACCGGCCGTACCAGACGCCACCAACTTCAAATCCATCGACCATCTCTCTTCCTTTCTCTTATCTCTCTCGACTGTTCTTCTTTTTATATGTGTTTGGTCGACGAATAACGAAACTCACTGCATTTGATCGTAGGTTTGAGAGCTTTTGACGTTGAGTCCAATTCATCTTAGTCGACCGTCGACAGTTCCTTCTCCAAGGGCTGTTTCACGTAACCCAGCCTGTATCAAGCTGTGTTCGAGACATATGACACGTACAATGGCTGTCTTGTACAAGATGTGCTGCAAAAACTGGATACCTACATCGAACACGACAACCATGACTCACATTCGAGCTAAGTTCATCCATATGATGATTACCAAGTAGGAATTCAACTTCAGACGTCTTGTATACCAGCTTATCAAGGATGCAGTGACTCAACAAGACTATATGCTGATCTTTCCGAACCTTATATACCATGTTCTTCAGTTCAACGATAAATTCCTCATTATGATGGTAACACACTTTCTTCACGGACAAGAAAGATGGGAGTAAACAAAAGTACACGAGGTAACAAAGTAGTATCGGGTAACAAAGAGGGAGAAGAAGAACATGATCTTGTTGACAAAGAAACAGGTTCAAATGTTGGACCTGTGAATGAAGAAGAAGGACAAGAGGCTGACATCGCTGATAATGATGCTGATAATGATTCAAGATCTAATGATATTATCGATGTGGATCATGTAGCGAATGGAATTGAAACGGGGACTGATGACACTGTATCAGGTAATTCTGTTTCTGAGTCTTCTCGAGCTGTTCATGACTCAGTAGGAAAGCAATCTGAGCAAGTCTCCACTGATCGTGACACTGTACTTGAAAACAAGACAACTCCTGAGCCAGTTCTAGGTGTAGATGATATCCGTGATGATGGTCCTGTACCTGAAACTTGTGAGTCTGGTGATCCCGGTCTTTTTCGAAGACCTTCTCTCTCCTTGGCTAATGATCTCAACATGCTCCATGCCAAGTTCAAGGAGTTGAATGGGTTGTTCCTGTTGGTACAAGATCACATCCGAGGAGCTACTTATACCAACTTGTGAGTCTCAAGTTAATTAACCCCGGGTGTATGGTGATTTTTTTGTGTGATATGCACTCAAGTAGGGGGAGAAACGGGCGTCTAGGTAGTCTTGAAATTTCTGTGATAAACGAGCCTCTAGGTAGTCTTGAAATTTCGGTGTGCTTCTTAGACTTAAGCAACCTTTTTTTCTTTGGTGCTTTTTGAAGTTGGTGCTTTTTGAAGTTTGATGTTATGAATCGGCTTTTAATATTATGCATTTTCTTAAACTAGTTAAAGACTTATATCAAGATATGTTATCTCTGTTATTGCTTAAAGTATGAAGCCTAGATCTCTGAAGACTAATGAAGATGTTGCGATCAAGATTGAAGATGTATCTTGTATGATTGAACAAGGTTTCAATCTTCTTTTTGAGGTAACTATACTCATTTCAAGAGGAAGAGCTTGAAGTGACATATGCACACAAAAAGGGAGAGAATGAAAGATCTAGAGAATCTTAGGAAAAGGAAAATACAACTAAAAGATAAACTCTTAGAAGATTCATGAAGATTTTGTGGAGAACAAAATATATTATTGTTAGGATTCTATTCCTTGTAGAAGAAAGAATTTATCGAGTATAAATAGGAGGTGAGGGAAGGCTGTTTTCCTCATCGATCAAAACAGAGAGAAAAAGTCTTAAGCAATTATCGAGAGAAAGAGAGCTAAGGATAGTTCTAGCATTGTAGCAGCGCTTGTTACAATTAAGTTGGGTAGAAATCATCTAGGGTGATTGCAGTGTGTTGCAAGTCACATAGATCGTTCAAACAAATCTTAGGTTAAGACTGTGTTGTGAAGTCGATTTCTAAACAGATTAATAAAATTAGTAGTGATTTTTTTATTCAGATTATTGTGCAAACGATTCCATCTAGTTTGAATTTACATGAGTGTACCAAAAATCAGTAATGAACTTCACCGTTCTTGAGCCTTACGACAAGCTTTCCTTGAGGACAAGTAAAGTCTAAGTGTGGGGGTGTGATGAAAGTATACTCTCATCTAACCTATATTACTGATTTTTTTGGTGTCAATAATGAATTAACAATGGATTTATTTAGATGTTTTTAAATGTTTATAGGTTTTTGAGAAAAATGAGTGATTCAAGTGGAAATGCGATAAAACCGGCAAAACCGAGCTCAGAGTGGAGAAAATCACAAGTTCCTATCTGACACAACCATGATGCAAAATTGAGCTTAAATTAAAGCTAGAGACATGTAGTGTTCCCATAATTTTGCCTCATGTCATTTGGAACTCTAGTCCGGGAATTACACTAATTCTTGTAAAAGTCATCGAAGTAACCGAATAATACACGGTGAAGACCGAATTATTTGAGTCATCTCCAGACCATAACGTGATGCGGGCCTATTATAGATTCAAAGATAATTGAGTTTGCTTTCTAAAGCCACCGAGTATGCATTATTCCAACAAGTAACCTCAACTAGACTGCATACCTAACCTCCCAACACCTAAGGCGCGGCCAGCCCACTTTTGGCCCATCAAATGTGCAACTCTTGCAACACTACCTTCTGGATCTTCTAGAAAAGTCCCTCACAAGGAAAAAAGAAAAATATCAAGACTTTTCAAGCACAGCTCATCATTAAAGGGATGCAATATTCTTCGAGCAACTAAAAATGGAAAGTCTTGAGCGATTTTCTCATTTCACCTAAAGGGAATTCTAGCTCGCCTACTCAATCTACTTGAAATGATGCATACTCGATGTATTTAGAAATCCAACGCTATTATATTTTCATCCATAATATACCTACATCACGTTCTGGTTTGGAGATGGCTCAATTTATTCAGTCTTCACCGACCATCGATCGGTTCCTTCAATAAGTTTTGTAAGAATTTGTGTAACTCCCAGACTAGAGTTCCAAATGGCATGATGAAAAATGATGGGGAAACTAGACGTCTCAAGCTTTGATTTATGCTCAGCCTTGCATCATGATATGATTAGGAACTTGTGAAGTTTTCCATTATGAGCTTGGTTTTGTCGGTTTTAGCACACTCTATTCACTCATATTGCACCAAAACATATAAACTTCTGAAAACAATTAAAGAAATCCAATATCAAGAAAAATAATAACACAAAACCATCAGTAATCTAGGCTAGATGAGGGTAAATTATACTCTCATCACACCCCCACACTTAAACTTTACTTGTCCTCAAGGAAAGCAAGTCGTAAGACTCAAGAACAGTTAAGTTCATTACTGATTTTGACACACTCACGCATAAAAATCATCAGGAAATTAAGAACAACTTAGACTAACACACATATTGTTCCACCACAACACAAACCTAGCACAAGGGCACCTAACACAAGTGAAAGTTGGAACACAATCAATTGACTTATTTAAGAAAAATAAGCGTAAGCTTAGGTCTTTACCCATAAAATATCGATCAATGGCCATTGCTCTTTACTCTCCTAGGTTGTTTGGGTTATTTTTAACTTCTGTTCCATTTCTTCTCCCTTTTCTCACTTCCTCAAACCGGTTTCAACCTTTAAGTGTTTCTTTTTCCATCGGTTTGATTTTCTTGGTGGTTAATTTTCTCACAATTCCTCTTGGATATCATTTTTTAATCAAACAACTTATTCTTTCTTTTTCTTTTTCTTTTTCTTTTTCTTCTCATTTTCATTTTCATTTTCTTTTTTCATTTTCTTTTTTCATTTTCTTTTTTCATTTTCTTTTTTCATTTTCTTTTTTCATTTTCTTTTTTCATTTTCTTTTCTTCATGCTTCGCCGCTCCCCACAGTTCTTCTGGGGTATCATTTTTTTTTCAAGCCAACCATCGACTTTTGTTTTTTCTTTTGAAGGGAAATGAGGGGGGATCATACTCTGGTCGTATTGCTATGCCCTTAGGTTGCCTATTCAAGGAGTCTAGACTAGTGCATCTCAAGTCTTTGGGGAATAGTTTTTATGGTCTGAATTGTAGAGTCAATTGTAGTGTCGAGGCAATTCAAATGGAGAAGATTTCCTAAGATGTTTCTGTCGAGTGCATGTCCCTCAGTTTGCTCGTGCTACGCTGCTCAATGACCTTAGAGAATCGTCATGCTTGTGGTAAGTATGGTCCTAGGATTTCTTGGCTTTTAAAGGAAGTCTAAACTTGAAAAAAATTCGGAAAAACTAAATTTAAATTACACTATCCCTTGTGTAATAGTAGCTGGTGAAATGACTGAAAATTTTAAACTAAATGCATATATAGGAAAATAGGGAAAAACACCTAGTGGGTTGCCTCCCACTTAACGCTTTGTTTAAGTCACTTACCTTGAATTGGATTGATCAAGACGACTTGTAGCCCTTTTCAAGCTTGATGATCATGTCTGGAAGCCTCCCAATGATCTTGATATTGGCTGCGTTTTGTGCTTCAAGGAACCCAATCATTTCTATCACGCAAGCATTCTAACTGTCTTGAATCTCAAGTTTCCACCATATGTCTCCATAGTTGTCTTTGACTTCCTCTTCCAGTTCATTGTTTGCTCGATGATTTAAGAGGTTATGATCTTGTTCATCCAACACATTTTTAAGGTTTAGTTGAATTTCCTTATGGTCGCATTTGTGCCAAGCTCGTCGCCTGGCTCGTGAGGTGCGTCATCATCATTGCCTGCCGGTACTTGCCATACATAGGCATCGTTGACCGCCAGTACATTCGGTACTTAGTTGTCGTTGACCTCGCCCAATTCAATCTTAGTGATAAGTGTTTTTTTCCTCCACTATCGATTAGTGAGAAATGAAACACGTTATCAATGTAGTATAGGGAAGAAGGTTATCGAACCATAATCGGGGGTTGATTACTCACAATTTATATGGAGAGCTAGCTAAGTCTAGGTGAATATAGAATAAGGTTTTGTCACTAAAAAATTCTATCAAGGAACATGGACAAAATGCAACAATAAGAGAAAAGTCAACTGAATGATCACAAGAGTCAACAAGAACGTTTAAACAAATTATAAGAAAGATATAAGCGATTAGGCAATGTCAATTGATTTGGGTGATAAAGTCTACAACTATGGTACTCAATACTATAATTAAAATGCTTATCCGTAGTCTAAGAGCTATCTAAAATAGACTAATCCAATCCCTTAGTAAAAACCCCTTTACCAATCTTGCATTTGAACAATCCCTTGACTAAACACATGATTAATAAGCAATAAACTTTAGTATTTACAACCACTAAACAAACCCTAGCACAATTCCTTGGGTAGGCCTCATTTAGCATGCATTCGGTTCAATCCGACATTTCATCAAACACCTTTCCGCCAACAAAATATATAAGCTCATGATCAAGTTAACTACTCCTAATCAAGCACTAAGCATACCAAATACATGAAGATAATAACAATTTAAGCCCTAAGCAACATAATCTAAAACCTAATCACCCTAATCTACCATACCCAATCACTTAGCAAGATAACTACTCACTCATGGTTTTGGCACAAATTCTCAAAGGAGAATCATGCTTAGCCATGATCAAAACAAGAAAAGAGATGAGATTAAGAAGGAAAATGCAATAATAAATCCAAAGATCTTACAAAGTATCAAAAGATTCAAAGAGAGATAGAGTTCTAGAAAGAAATAAGAAAACCAAGATTGTTGTGAATAGGGTTTTTAACCCCTATTTATACTATCTCTCAAAATGCCTAAAATAACTTAGTTTAAAAATTGAACGGAGAGTTGGTACCGGTCAGGTAGACTAGTATGATCTCACAAGCCTCACCGGTATGGACTTCATCGGCACAAGCGGCTAAATATCACTGGTCTTCAGGGCAGTCGGGACGAGACATCGTCAAGCAGTACCGGTCTTCAAGGTGACCGATATGATGCTCGGGAACAAAAGTGTGGATAGACGACCGGTCTGGGTATCGGTCATGTCCAGACCGATATGATTCTCCGAAATGAGACTCCTCTAGATACCGGTCATGTTGACCGGGGGATAGTGTCTGGTGCGAGCTCTACGAAAATGGACTTGTTTCCTTTTTGCTCCAAAACGCTCTAAAATGTTCCATAAACTCTGCTCCTCGCCTTAAGCTCGGTTCCACACTTGAAACATGATCATGACATGCAAATGCATCATAAAGGACTCTAAATGCGACCTAAACTTGCGAGAAACAAAATGAAAAAATCATAAAAACGGCTAAAAATACAAGATATCACATAGCTGCTTCGGGCCAATCATAGACCATGTTTGATTGGATGTAGTCTACTTCTTTTCCCACCTTCTCCAAAGGAAGCTCACACTTTTTGAAATTCTTTACTGCTCCAGCTGAGCATAGGAAACTTCCTCCTAGGGCTATTGAGCGATGAGCTCCCTTGGGTAAGTCCAAGATGTACAAATCTGTAGGTAGTACATAGCCCAAGATTATGACCTTTACTCAGTAGTCTATCCCCACATGGCTTCTTCGTCGAGGCGTCTACATAGCTATCCTCATGTGGGTTATGTCG
Source organism: Biscutella auriculata (assembly GCA_900406285.1). NCBI lineage: Eukaryota > Viridiplantae > Streptophyta > Magnoliopsida > Brassicales > Brassicaceae > Biscutella > Biscutella auriculata. The sequence goes on along the minus strand of OVAO01002762.1, from coordinate 3,011 downwards.
GACATCTTTAATCTTAAAGGGTCGTATGTGTTCTTTGACATTACGTTGATGCACGCACATGTGTCGCAGAAAGCCTAGTGCAATAACATTTTTATTGACCAAGAGTATAAATTTACCAAGATCAACTTGTTTGGGAATCTCATAATGACTTTTAGAAGGAGTCGTCACGACTAAAAGGTATAGGTCCTTTATCTGCTCTTTTGTTTCCGCAGATATAGTGAAGTTTTTATTGAGGTCTCGCACTTCCCAAGCAGCTTCCAAGGTGAGGTTTTGAGGGATCATCATCACCTTCCATCTGAACTCATATAGGTCGTACTCACCGATGGTGATTCTTCTTGAGCTCGAGTACATGTCGTATCGGTAAGGTGGCCTACACGACGACGTGTGAGGACCTTCTTGTCGAGCCTCCCACCTCAGGGTCTCTTTGTCTCCACATGCTCTTGCATTTCTTCGTGAATGGTTTCATCAGCTTGCTATCGCTCGTGCTGCTTCCCATAGTCGTCGCATTCATGTTGTAATACCCTCTAGGGTTTTCTTCTGGTTTTCCTGGGAGCATTCCAACTTGTCTCCTGACAGCATCACGGTTTGTGAAAGTTGACAGTCCATCTTCTTCACGTGGGCGACCAGAGACTCACACTTCCCATTCAAATCGGCATAGACGTCATCGATCTTTGGGTGCATCTCCTTTGCATGTTTCTTTTGGGAGTCTAACAGTTGGTACATTAGGGCCTTGAGGTACTCAGAGCTAAAGGAGCTTGCTTGTTGACCAAAGTTCCCTTGGAAGGTTGACTTGTGGGATGTGAAAGCCGGCTTGCTCTGGTACTCATATTGCCCTCTTGGCAAGAATCCTTGAGAATTCTTGTTCTTGTGCTGGCTTTGAATTTGATCTATCCGGGAGTTGAGTTCTTGAATCTTCTTAGCCTCAGCATGAGAGCTAGTTCCTCTAGTGGTTCAGTCATACTCTAGAGTATGGTTGATGTTGCTGGCTGCAAGGTTTTAAATAAGAGCATAACAATCTTCGATTGATTTGGTCATGAAATTTACCATTGCTAGTCGTGTATAGGTCGATGCCTCAGTAAAACGTGTTGAGCAGATTGGCATGTCCAAAGCCATTGTGTTGGCAGTATCTTAGGTATTCCTTGAATCGTTCCCAGGACTCAAAGAATGACTCAACCGGTCCTTGGTGGAAACTCATCTTCTTGTTCCTAAGATGGTTAAATCTAGCAATTGTATATTAATTTTCAAGGTACACGACTCTTACCTCAACCCAAGTAGTGTGCGTGTTGGGTAGTAATGACTTGAGCCATATATGCGCCTTAACAGGGAGAATGCAAAGAGCCTTAGTTTTGAGATGTCGGCTGGTACTCCATTGGATCGAGTCGTTGAACATATTTCCTTAAATGTGTCTATGTGATCCATTTGGTGCTCTAGGGGTAAGCCATGGAATTGGTTTTGTTTGACCCCAATGAAGATCTTAGGTATATGGATAGTAGGAGGAGCAATGGCTGACCTATTTGTGAAAAGTGCATCAGGCGAGTTGAATTCTCCTAAGGTTGTGAACTAGTCAAGCATTGGTTCTCCTCAGGGTCGTCGAATGTCCTGAAAAGGTCTAGGTTGTTTAAAATGGTTAAAATCGTCCATCAGGTTGTACTGAATGGCTTGGACTAGTACGAGAGGTTTAGGTCGTGGTCAATGGACGTGGACATCATCGGGTCACCTCAATTTATTCATGGCATAGTCGGCTTAGACCTGGTGCGGTAAAGGTTGAGGAGGTCGTCCAGGGAGGTTCAGGACATACAACAAGTATTCTAGTTGATTGTTCAGACTAGTCGGGTTGATGACTCGTACCGGAGGCTCCATCACTACATCCGATACTGTGTGTGGGCGATGTAGTCGGGTCGACCTATCCATCACTACAGTCAGATTGTCCATCGGGTGAATAGGTCAGGTGATGCGGTCCATCAAGTCAATAGAGTGTGTGGGCGATGTAACGGTATTGTCGGGTGATCCATCAGATCATCGAGAAGGTTCCCAGGATGAATTGGGCAAGTCGGGTGTTCCATATGATGGATAGGTCGACCGGTTTGGCCTATCAAATATATCGGGTGGTGCAGTTAGGTCGTCGGCTGCATTGGGCGTTCATAATGGACCAAGATGGTTATTCGGTGCATCAAGATAGTTTGTTGGATCAGTCGGTCCCGATACATGACCTAGTGCATCAGTGCATCGAGATAGACATATTGGTGGTCGGTGGGTTACGGAACGCCGGTAGGTGAACTCGTCTTAGGTCGTCATACTAATGGAGTTCAGTACGTGCTGTGGGTCTGGGAGCTCGTTCTGTCGGATGTTCGGTCGCAGTCAGGTACAGTGAATGGTTGTATCAGTGCGATACGACTTGTGGTACATATCAATACCTACTAATGGGTCGGAGCCCTCGTATCGGAGAGAGGTGGGGCATATATTGTGGTTGGGGTCGGCGTACTGGGTCGGGTGGTCCTTAGCGACACGTGTGGTCTGTACAACTTACACTTTTGGTACATGGCCGCAGTACGTATCAGTACATTCATATTGGTCGACTGTCGCACGGGTTTGTTATAAACGGAATGTTTCCCCACTACTACTACTATAGACAAGTAGAGCAGAGGAAAATACAATTGTTTATGAAATGAAGTTGAGGGTATATATCGAACCAAATCGGGAGGTTTTACTAGAGACAATAGACTATATCAGGGAATCTTAGGTCTAAATAGGATTTTATATCTGTCACTAGAAATCCTGTTAAAGTTGTCGATTGACTGGAGTAAGAGCAAGTNGTGACCATAAACAAGTAATTAAAACGGGGGATTTAACGAAAACTTTAATTAAAGACAAGATAGGCAATTGGTCAGGCAAACAGATTTCAATATGGGCCCAGCCACTCTCGCATGAAGGGCCTCTCTCGGGATTTTCCTAATACCGCACTCTTGTGTCCAAACGCTTTAGGAAACCCCGAAGCAATCATTTTCCCATAG
>OVAO01002761.1:0-12195 GCA_900406285.1 Biscutella auriculata | reverse complement strand
TAATCATAACAATATTAGAGATACACTTTATCTCTAACTTAATTTCATTTTTTCAAGTTTACTCCAACAAGAAGTAGAAGAAATTAAATGTATTTGCAAAAATTAATAATGAAATTAAATGAGAAAACTAAACGATTGATAAGGAATCATAACATTAAAACAAAAGAAAAAGCAATTGATAAGGAAGAAGAAGAGATCAAAGATCAAGATACTGTGAGTTTTTCTTGTTTTTTTTTTAAATGTAGAACGTAAGTGAAAATAATGGAAGACTAGAATTGATATTAGGCCGCCGGGAATTGATATTGGACGACGTTGGAAGAAGCAATTTTCTTAAGAAAATTTTGCCAAAAAATACACTAAAAGGAATTTATGCACTTTCTCTTATGAAATTATCCAAATAACTCTTAATTTTTCAAATCAAACTGACTTAGCCTTTTACAATTGCTGTCTAACTAATTCATGTAATTGATTATTAACCAAAATTAATTTATCTGTCTAATCAAAATTCCCCCCAATTTTTCAAAACTTTTTCATACCAAAATCAAATTCCATTTTTTGGCTATTCGAACCTAGACTCGAGAGATACAAATTTTTCGAAACTGTTTCTCATTTTCACATATCTAATTGTTGTTTGTGTTTCTTCGTTTTCTCACTAACGAAAAACTGTTCTTCATCTCATAACTTCTTCTCCGCAACCACTCTCTCTTTCTATCGATTCTCTGCTCGCTCCCCCGCTCGATAACAAAAACTAATCTTCTTGCCCTAGTTGTTAAATCACGACACCGCTTGTCGTTGCTTTTCTCTCCATTAACAATGGAAGGTAAACGTTTCATCTCTATTTTTTATTTAATCTGTTTTGTAGTTGCACAGTTAATTCCAGTTTCTAATTCCAGTGGATAATGTAAGTGATAGTTTTACTTTCTTTTATTGGGGTTTGAAATTTGCCACCATTTTAACGTTAATTTGTCACACCAAGGTTGAATTCCTTCAAAATAATTGTGATACCATCATACGAACGATGACATTATTGCATATTGTGGTCCTTTCCTTGTTGTCACCGAATTTAAAACACAGGTTGTCATCAGTTTTCAGTGTTCTTTATTGCATCTTTTTCATTCAATTCCTGAAATAAAAACCACATTAATTGAGTCTGTTTTGCAGGGTTTATCTGGTTGTCTCATCTAGTCGCTCTTGTAGGTCAAAAACCCAGTCTTTCTTGCATAATTTTTTTCCGATCTTTGTGTGGCATTGTTCTCGACTTTGTGTGCCATTGCTTTCGACTTTTAAGGTCCCGTCCACAAATCTGCTATCTCATTGTAGTTGTTGTATTGACTGACTGAAAGTTAATCGATTTTGCTTGTTGCTATTGTTCTCGATTGTTTAGTTGACCATCTCATCCATTATATTATACCATCATTGTTGACGCAATATAGCACCGTTTGACTTACAATAATTATGAATTGTGTATTCGATTTTACCCTTCCACACTACTTCTACTCCACTGTATGTGATATACAGACTTTTTTGTTTATGTTCTAACCAACTTTTAATTTTCTCAGATAAGGATGTTGATCATCGTCTTCCACCTCGATTGTATGGGACAGACCGCTACCCTATTCAGGGTTTGAACATTTACTTCAAGCCCGACCTACTCTCCTTTTTCCTCAATAAACTGGAAGGGAACCCCGAGTTAGAAGTTATCAAGAACTCTAAATTTGGAAACCTATTCACATTCCCAGCTAGACGTTGCACTATCACATGCAAGCTCGTGCACGCTGTGATGACTCGCCAAATAGTTACCAAGAAAAAATTCGAAACATGGACCGTCTTTGGTGGCCGTCCAATTAGGTTCTTGCTCGTTGAATTCGGGTATTTGACTAGCTTGCATTGTGGGGAATTCCCAGAGAACTATGACCCGAATAGCAATCTGCCAATTCTAACCGGAGAAGGGTCAACCTGGGAGAAATTCATAGGCCCAGATCTGAATGTTTCTCTAGCTTATGTTGCATATTTCTTAGATCAAAGTGTTGATATGAATGGATGAAGGAAACTGGGCCTTGCACTGATTCTAGAAATAAGCCTTCTTGACATACCCAAGAGTACACCGCTTACGTCTACAAATATAGATGATGTCGAGCATGAGACAAATGTGAGCCATTACCAACTATTATTTACCTATTAAGTCATCTACACCTACATTTGTTGGATTGGTGTTACTCATTGTCTTCCAGCGAGGCTATTCTCGTGCAAACCCCCTTATCTTATGATGTTTCATCTGACATTGCAACTGAAGAGGTACTCGTCGTCCACATCGTATGCCCTTTGTTGTTATGTTCTAATCATAGGTTAACATTTGCGAAATCTACTTCTTCTTGCATAGGTCAAATATTTTGACCATTCCACTTCAATGTCATGGAAATCTGGGTCATCTTCCAAACAAACGGTAACTGGTACTAAGTTTTCAAACTTATAAGTTATGAAATTGAGTGACTTTGTTATACTAATTCAAAACCACATGTAGGTCAGCGATCAAACCACCACCAACAACGAAAACCAAGGACCAACCGCCCACAAGGTAACCTAATATCTACATTCATACAATCACTGTTTCATTGCAACGCATTTCAACATTATCAACAAAAACTCAACTACTTTGGTAGGCAGCAAAGGCTAGATGAACAAGGCAAAGAACATGGCCAAGACGAGCTTCGAAATATAGACTTGGTTGTCAATTCCCCAAGAGATCATCACCCGACCTCAGCCCAGGTAAAGATACCAAATTCCATGAATGGACCTTGAGAATGCGTCCACATGGACAACTTTATCATTTATGAAATTCTCCATTCTCCATGCATGCTTTCGTACTATTCATTGAAAATTGTAATTCAACCCCACCCCCTACGCCTCGGGACTGCATGACACCCTTCATCAATCTGTACCAGACCAAGATCTTGACGTTCTTCGAACCATAGACTTGGTAGTCAATTCGAACTTTTGCAACCCATCTATTACCCTCCAAATCCCTCCCCAAGACACAAACTCAAACAAAGATGACAAACCCGAAGGAACCATCGCCCACATAGTTGATCCATGTGTCCAGGTAAAGCACCATAACTTACAAAACATTACCTAATTTACGATTACATATATACTTTTTATATCGGATACCCTTTAAATATTAATAGTTTCACCCATGTATATTTCTTGATAGAATCAAAACGTTTTGTTGATGCAGAAATCCCTTGATGGCCAAGTTAAACACATAGGTTAGGACCTCCTTTAAAACACTCCCCTTCCCCAACAAACCTCAGAAACAAAAACAATTACAACTACTGAAGCAAAAATTCCACACGTTGAGGTTCCATGCTTTAAGGTTAATCTATCATCTACTGTTGCACAACCTCATGGACTAGTACACAAACTATTTTAAATGTCAGTAAACTAACCCATTTCATACTCCATGATTATCTTTTAATACGGTTACCAGCAGAATGACCATGTCCCACTACCACAACTCGCTGCAGAGACCATAACAATTACTGAAAGAGCCATTCCACACCTAGAGGATCCATCCTTCCAGATTAATATATCAACATATTTTACATTGCCGCATAGAGTCGTACACATGTCCTGATTCATTGCTCAGTAAACTAACTCATTTCATCTTCCATTGTTGCCGTTTACTCCGATTCACAGCACAATGTCAAGGTCTCACTACCACAACCCACTGCAGAAACCATTACAACTATTGAAGGAACCATCACAAATATAGAGGAAACGACCGTCCATGTTCATCTTTCTACTTCAATTATATTACCCACTGCACTAGTCTATGTGGACATATTGATATGTAAGTCAACTAAACCATATCATCTAACATGAATCTCTAATACTCCAATTACCTACACTTGGACCAAGTACCACTACCTTCACCTACTGCAGAAACCATAACAAATTCTTAAGGAACCATCTGAAACATAGAGGATTTAGCCCTGCAGGTTCAACTCTTTCCTTGTATTATACTCCCAAATGTTCTACTCCACATGGATTGCATTATAGTTCACTACACTAACCCATTGTATCATACATGAACTCTTATGAAATCTATCTGCAGAACTTCGACCATGTCTCTAATCAGTTTGCATCGCCTATGTGATTGAGGTTTATAATTACTACCTCATGGATGTAACCACCTAGTCTCTTATCCTCTATAGGCTGTAAATGTGGCCCCAAAATAAAAAGAATTAAAATATTACAAGAGGAAAGTCACTTCTAAGCAGTCCACCAAAGATGTCGCGGAGGTTGTATCCGAGGTATGTTTGATCAACTATCTAAACAATAAAAAAATCATCCACATTAAAATATTATATATTACTCCCACTTGCTATCTCATGAAATAAACTCAGACGTTGTTTACATCAGTGATGGACCCCCTGCCAAGAAGAGACAAAACAATCTCCAACTCCAGCGAACAAAATGTTATCACATATATTCAAAATAAAGGGCCCCCGTGATTGGAGTAACCTTTTCCCAAAGGTAGACATGCTAATCTCCTGCTGGATGATTTGAAGGTGGATCCACACAGGTTAGTCCACACGAATGGGTATTAAAGGGCTAACTTCAATTCAAACCATATATCCTAAATGATAACGTTTGGATTCAGGAAACATAGAAATTCTGAGATCTCGAATTTTAATAACTAATTCTTATTTGACTTGGCCACACCAACAACATGGACAACAACCACAATAAGTGATGCATTAGCTTAACTTTACTCGATTTAGCTAATAAATATTTAACCTCATACTCTGACGTCTTCAAATGCAGCACTTAGACACACTTATGGTTATGTTGGGTATGCATCACTCTGACACACTGGCCAAGGCTAGATCTCAGTTTCTCTTGCCCTGGTTCATTAATCACATATATTCCAAAGAATCAGCATTCAATCAAGCAGTAAACAAAAGGACCGTTCAATGGCCAAAGGGTCTCAAGGTATATGTCTCTAACCAATCTCGTGAGTGGCTCCGTGATGTTGACACCATATATGTCTCTATGTGTTGGGACAACAAGCATTGAGTGGGCTTAGTTATACACCTACAGTTGTCAACCATCGAGGTCCTTGATGTTATAAGTGACATTTACAACAACAAGAAGGTACAAAGTATTATTGACTCAATAGCACAAGCACTGCCTTATGTGCTAAATAAATTCTGCATAGTTGAATACTCTGCTAATCGTGCCCTAACTCCATTCAGCGTCCCACCGCATTGCTGGCTTGTATCAGAACAATCGTACTGGATATTGCGGCCCCGTTGCTATCAAATTTCTAGAGATGCACACACACGATAAAACACGGTCCATATATTGTCTAACCTAAATGACAACATAGTGGATAACTTGTGCAAATAGTACGTCGAGGATATATACACAGAGTTCCTCGTCCCTCTGTATTCACCTGTGTTGTTTTAAATTGTTGTTATTCAAATCTAAGCTTAATCGTGAACAATATCTGTTAGTTTATGTTTCCTTATTTATGTTGTTGTATGACATCTACATTTTACCAAACTCTACGTGGACGGTCTTTATGTGTATGAATAAACTGTAAAACATGCTTAAGTTGTTTTTATGTTGTTGTATGACACCTAAGGATAATAGAGCTAGAAAATTAAAAAAAAGTTATTAAAGCACTCAATATGAAACTGTTAAGACAACTGTTATGTTGAGAATTCCACTACTTTTATGTTGAATTAGTTACGTAGAAGATAACAATAGTATCTTCTCTTGATATCTTATAGTACTATCACTAACCCATCTGACAAGATTGTTATTCAACTTTAATTAATGATTACCAGTAAGTCTAATCAACTTTAGCCTCTATATCCCATTCTCCAACTATGGGACACACTTTTTAAGAAGAAATAATACATAAACAATTCATTAAAAACTAATTTACAACAGTGGAAACTTCATCAGTAAAAAAAAAACTCTACTCCTAAATCTCGAGGATTTTGCCTTCTTCTTCGCAAACTCAGTTCAAAGAACAAACCCCATATACTTCAAGAATAGACGAAGATACGAAATCACCACCTACTCGAAACTCTCGAAGTATTCTAAACGAGATTCCAAGCCAATATCAACTTCCACTCTCTCGAATTTCTCATCGACACAACGTCTCTGCGGAATCAAAGCAAGCCATGCATTTCTTTGAGACAAAAAATTTCCATGGAGGGTAATCTCCTATATCTCGAAACAGTTATCATACTGAACCCGCCTTGTCAATGTTCGTTTGCTACTTTTTTAAAAAAATCGATAGGGTTTCACTGTTCATTCGCTTTGTGTACTCCCCGAATTTAAAAAAACACTTTCCACAAATTCAAAATTAAAAAGTTTTTCTCCTCAATTACTGCTAACAAGGACATCTACCTACACTACAAAAATCGGTTTCATATGTTAGGCACCTTTATGTATTCTCGTTTGAACGCTTCATATCTTCGACCATATGGTTACTATCTAAAGTAGCTACTACATGTAACATAAACTTTACCCTTTCCTGTTTGTCTAAACAACATGTTTACACATTAGAATTTACGAGTGATATCCACTCCGTATGGCTGCGTCCATACGGACAGGCGTACAAAGTATCTACAATTTGTTCACTAAATATTTAATAACCACGACCTCTTTTTAGGTTGTCTCGTTTTAGATAGCCCTTTTGAAGAGAACCATAGAATACTAACAATTAGGAAACAACAATTAACCTTGAATACCAAATACTTACTCTGTTGTGGTTGTGCCCAAACATAGTAGTTACCACAATTAAAATACCCCACAGAATGTCCCTCCACACCCGTCTACTAAGGATAGAAACAAACTTCCCACATATGTTACGCTACACTTACTAATGCTCTACTACTTTCAGGTCGAGAAGCTACTGATCAACTACCACCTAGGTTGTTTGGTACAGACTGTTATCCTATACATAGGTTAAACGTCTACTCCAAACTAGACTTACTGTCCTTCGTACACTCAAGGCTGCAAGGGACCCCAGAACTCAAAATGCTTAAAAGCTCAAGATTTGGGAAGCTATTCAGATTGCCAACCAGCCAATGTGTAATCTCTTGTAAGTTCATCCATGCTCTAATGTGCAGACAACTTTTAACCAAGAAAAAATACGAGATGTGGTCTGTCTTTGGTGGCCATCCTATATGGTTCTCACTGGTCGAGTTTGGAGCATTGATAGGATTGAATTGTGGAGAATTCCCTGAAGATTACGACCCTGGCAGTAATCCAACTGTGCCAATGGGCCAAGAATCCCCTTGGGAAAAGTTTATAGAAAGTGACCCAACAGCTACACTAGCGGATATTGCAGACTTGTTAGAAACAAGTATTGATATGCCCGGATGGAGGAAGTTGAGCCTTTCTCTCATACTGATAATTGATGGTGTCCTAATTGCAGGTCACCAAAATTTGCATCACCCCCGTCCTACCCCTAAATATGTTGAAATGTTGGGTGATCCGCAAACATTTATCGAATTTCCATGGGGAAGAGAATCCTTCTTGAAAACTATAACGACAATCAGAACAAATAAAAAACGACGGCAAAAATTGATGAAACAAATACTAGTTACCTAAAGCAAATGCTATAAAATCACCTTTAGTGTTAAAGGTTTTCCCCTAGCCCTATAATTTCTAGCTTACAAGTCTATCTCCAAACTCCTAGAAAAAATCTCAAACTCTTCAGACTAGTGATAAGTGTTGTTTTCGTGTGGTTTGTGTGCGGTGTAGGCGGTGTAGTATAGTGGTATGGTGGTGGGGAAATAAACACACTAGCTCTATTAGGTTTCTAAGTCTAAGTTTGAATGGTTAGGGGTTGTTATGTCACTAAACAATCCTAGAAATTGATGGCAATAGATAAAAATTCAGAAATAAAAGATAACTTATAGACCAGGACAATCGAAATGGACAGTTCTTTTCATGCTAGCAGATAGTTCAATTCACACAATTAAACTTGTCTTATGTCTAGGAATTTCTAATGTAAATTAATCCACTTCCGTGGTGAAAACTTTTTCCTAATCATGCAATCTAAACAATCACTTGAAAGAAAGCACAATCAAAAAGCATTAAATTCAATTTCATGCAACAATCTATAGTCTTAAAACAACCTTGAATAAGATCTATAAACAACAAATTTCATATTTTCCGGTATTTCATCGAACACCTTCCGGGCGATGAAATTCATGAGATCTAGTATAGGTTCGCTACTCCTATTCTAGCATTAAGATCATGAAATTGAAGAAGAGATTAATTCTATCAGTTCTAAAACATGCTAGCAATAAAAAACTCATTTCTAACCCTAATCCATAAGTTATATGGAACTACTCACATCCATATCTAGAACACTTAGAGAGTTTCTAGACATGGTTTGTGATGAGGATTTAGATTTAGAAATGTAGAAAACAAGCAATCAATAAACAAAAATTAAAGAACAGAATTGTAAAAGCAAATACCAATTGAAAGAGAGCAAGAAATCTGAGATCTAGAACTCTAAAAACAGAGAAAACTGCTCTGAGACTTAAACAAAAATGTGAATAAAAATTGCTTAGGGTTTTAGTGCTTGGGCTCCCTTTATATAATAAGCCCAAAAATAACAAGTGAAAAGACAAAAAGCCATAAATCGGGGCTTGGTGCCGGTCATTATGACCGGTACCTTTGACCGGTTTGCTCTAGCCGTATGAGATCTGGGGAGTGTATCGGTCACCAGGTGTGACTAGTGCCTTGGTCGGTACGTGTCTTTGGGTATGCTCTCCCCATTTGGACTGGTCATTAGACCTGACCGATTGTGGTGACCGGTATGTTTCCTCTGATTCATCTGTCCATTTGAACCGGTCACTAGACCTGACCGGTAGTGTAGACCAGTGTGGTCTATCCGTCGGGTCTTCGTGCATTGCACCGGTGAAGGGCACCGGTCTGGTTGACAGATATGCTTTCCAGGTTGAGACTTAGGCATATTTTCTCCTTGATCACTCCTTTTGTCCAATCCTTGCATGATCCTAACTCTGCACCTGAAATGTCATATGTATGCAAAATGCAACCTAATGGACTCTAAAAGTGTCATGAACTAATAAAAATATGAATGAAATTGAGTTAAAACCCAATAAAATTACAACACAACAACTCCTCCAAACTTATCCTTTGCTTGTCCTCAAGCAAGACAAAGTGTTAGTAAGGGAGCGAGGTTTGAAATAGGCGGGAATCTCAGCTAAGTGTGTACAGACAAGGCAACAATGCAGATAATTTCATACAAACAAGAAAGAGTCAACCACAACTTAAAGCTTCAAACACCTAACCATCTAAGTTAACCGTAAACCGGGTTCTATCACAAGGCATCCAAAAAAAAGCAGAGTATGATTCTCAAATGATAGCAAGTGGTATAATCCCGACTTCTCAACCCTTTCAGAGCCTTCCAGGTTACTAGTGGTCCTTGGTCCCTTTCCTTTCCCATTCTTTATTGCATAAAAATAAATATAGGTCTGCTCTTTGGCTCGACTCTCTCTCTTTTTTTTTTTGATTTAAGATTCAAATGGTTGATTACCCATCAAGCTTTGGGCGTATCATACCAAGAGAATGGGTGTGGTACTTAGGTCGATTGCTCGCAATTCTTCTCGGGTATATCTTCCAAGAATGGAGAGAGGGGGACAAAACCAACTTTGCATACCTTATGGGAACCTAGTTGGGAGGTGAACCTAGTTGGGAGGTTCAAGCAAGGCCTCAATACTATTGCTAAGTACTCTAAAGTTAGAACCAATTCCATAGCCCGAATAAACCAAATCAGCAAGAGTACCCAAAATGTATCAACTTAAGCATGTTTCCCACTAAACGAGTTTGCTAAAATCATCTAACAAGATCATATAAGCGCAGAGAAAATCGTAACATCATTGATTCCTTATGTATATGCTCTAGACTCGATCCTAAAAAGATGAAAATGCATGAAAAACTATTTTTTATAAGTTTAATAATGATGCCTGGGACTCGATAAAACAAAATAGAAAACAAATTTAGATGCAAGGTGACTCCTCCTCCAAACTTAAACAACATAGTCTCTATGTGTCCAAATCTGAAGAAAGGAACCGAAAATAAGGTAAAAAAATAAAAAAATGACAAAGTTGGGAATCGGGTACCAGATACCGGTCATATTGACCGGTGTATATGACCGGTGTGATCTCGGGGTTTTGGCCGTCGGAGGAGTACCAGTCACTTCTTGACCAGTACAGTGACTGGTGTAAGTGTTGATTTCGCTCTGTCCAAACGGACCGGTCACTCTCAGTGACTGGTAGTACGGCCGGTACTCGCTATAGGAATGTTGTCCGCCAGTATACCGGTGAGAACTGACAGATACCATGACCGGTCCAGTCTCTCCATATTGTGAATTTTGCTCATTTCAGCTAAGTCTTCTAACCTGCAAGACAATTTAATTCCTAAGACACAAAGACTCAAGCATCCCAAGTCAATAAAAACAAAAATAAAATAAAAGCCAAAGGATATGTACAAAGGATAACATGGGACGTCCTCCCAAGTGAGCTTGTTTATAGTCATTAGGCTTGAATTTGTTGACTTTGCTCAGTCTAGCTTGGAGGTTACCTCCAGCTTGAGGAATCTCTCTTTGAGTGTCTCCAATTTAGCTTCATGTTGTTTCTTTGTTGCAGCTATCTGATCTTCAAGACCCCAGTTTAACTTGACTACTGATCCATAGAGATTGCTTTTATCCTCACGTGTGGAGCCCATCTTGGAGTTTCTTTCTAGTGCGTTATGCTCAATGCACGAACTCGTTTCACGAGCTTCTCCATATGGTGGTGAGGCTTGGTTCTTTCTGCATTAAGCTCAGTCTCAAGATCCCAGATTCTACCTTGCATAACCTCATGGGTCTGGTTTGCTTCCTCAAACCTGTGATCCATCATTCTCCTGGTCTCTCGATCTGAACTTTCCAATTTCTCCATCTGGCTTAGAGTCACAAAATGATTGCGCTTCTGCTCGTCATCTCATATAGATTCCCTTCCAGGCCTATGCAATCCAAGATCGTGTCCATGTGTTGGGTGAGGCTGATAGGTTGCATAGCTTACAACCTTGTGAAGAACCATCTCTCTAATATCCAAGTAGATTCTTGCATGGGCCTCTTTCGGGAATGGTCTCCCCAGCATGATCCATCCATCTCCTAATTTCAAAGGCTCAGGGAAATAAAGAAGCAGTTGAAATAATAGTCCCAGATACCTTAACTTCCACGTCGTGCAACATGCCAATTGCATTTGCTTCGGGACCGACCAACTTAGTAACTTAGTAAGATCCCATATAGGAGGATCCCTGATCTCAAAACCCACGGAATCAACTACATCATTTGTCATACCATTGAATATCGAGCGAGAATCACAAGTGATTTGCCCCATGTCGAACACCTTGATGTGACCTGGAATGTGATACAATTCACAATCAGGTTCATCCATTACCTCATTTGGGGGGGGGGGTTTCCTCTGCACCCATCGAACCATCATCCTCATCCAAGTACTCATCCCCAGTCTCCTCTTATTCTTAACTCTCATTCAGTTGTCCAAACAGCTCGTGTGCTACGTCCTTCTCGTCTTCACTAGACAAGGGTCTTGGGTCATAATTTTGAGTTCCATAGGCTCCCAAGTTGAATGTGACATTAGCTTCTTTCATGTTGATCTCAACTTGTGTAAAGGCCATGAAGGGTCTGCCAAATATCAGATGGCTCTGGTGTCCCCTCTCTGAATTGAGCACCACAAAATTTGTTGGTACTACCATAGCTCTGAGCTTTATAAGAATGTCGATGAGCATCCCTACAGCTTTCCTCAGCGAGTTGTCTGCCAAGAGTAAATTCTTCCTGCAAGGTACAAAGTGAGAATATCCAAGTTTATCTGCAATAGTCAAGGGCATAACATTTACACGAGCACCTAAATCTAACAGGCAGTCATCTAAATCAGTTTCATTTAAAGAGCAAGGGATAAGAAAACTCCATGGATCTGCCTTTTTGGCCAGATCGATCTTAGGCCTGAGAGGGTCGAATCCTCTGGTAGAAAGTCTCTCTAGAGTTGCTCGACGACCTCTATCTTTTTCAGTGCAGTGTCCTTGGTCGATTGCTGAACCTTGGGATCAACCAAAATCTTCTCAATTACTGGCATA